>VTPC01006244.1:0-60662 GCA_011009095.1 Ignelater luminosus | reverse complement strand
ATTTATGCAGGGAAATACTTTGATTTTTAAAAAATAATAATTAAATTAGATTACAATACACACAAAAATACTTATTTCTGATTGAAGTAAAATTATTACTAATGTTAAACGTGTCGACATCTTCCAAACCTTAGAGTTCGCCTGGTAAAAGAAGTACCATAAAAGCAGGTCGTTAATTGCTGATTAACTTCTTTAGATGTATTATAGCTTGTTTTCTATAAATCAATAAACAACAATAACTGGTAACATAAAACTGACAATTTACTTTTGCCTTCACTTAATCTGTACCCTAAATAAATTATATTCCATGTTTTGCAATTAATTAGTAGAGAACAAGCTGATACATTAAAAATCTTTGTAAACGAAAGTTTTATAACCTCAGAAATTTCAATTAGAAAATCCAGATTGTTTACCAATAAAGTTTCCTAAAAACCTGAAACAGAACGAAAAAATATCTCGACAACTACTCGAGTTATAAAAATTTAATTTTCATAGTCGTATTCAGCGATAAAAACTAAGTCGATATCATATATAATATCACTATGTCGAAAAATCGCCATTTTTGTTCTCGATTATCTCGAGAAGTATTCGAGATATCGAAATACCGAATATATATATATATCTGTAATCAGGAGAAGATTCTAAGTTGCTTTCATATAGTATAACATGTCCTGTAAAGTTACAGGAACATGGTAACAGACCAACAGACAGACAGAATGTATAAATTCAGAAACGAAATATTTTAATTTGATCAGTGGCGTACTCAGGGGGAAGGGGCGGGGCAGTCCGCTCCAGGCCTTTTTAGACATGTCCCGTGATGTTATCGACATGTCGGGACATGTACTTAGCGTTAAAAGCTAAGTCGATATCATGTCGAAAAATCGCCATTTTCGGTCTCCATTATCTCAAAAACTATTCGAGATATTCAATTAGGTATCTGTAAGCAGGAAAAAATTCTAAGTTGCTTTCATATACGGGAACATGGCAACAGACCAACAGACAGACAGACAGACGAACTCAGAAACTAAATGTTTTAAACTTCCTGGAAAAGAAATAAATTGATTAAGGTTGGCTAATGATGGTCTGCAAACTAAGAAGATGAGTCTTATCCGGCATTCCATATTTATCTTACGTTAGTTCCTGATTGACTAGTCAATGGGCCAATGTGATCAGGAAAATCAATCTGCGGTTTTCTGCATCTTCCAACCAGTGATGACAATTGCCCCGATCTTGATGACCAAGCCAAACTCTTACTTTTCTGTGCTTTGCCTTTTTATATTCTTAAATCTTTTCAAATTAAAAGTTTACAGATATATAACATGTGATATAGACAAGTGAACAAACAAAGAAACTAAAATGGTAACTATGTAAAGCTAACTTACAATTAAAACAATTCTTCGTTATCACGCTCTTGAAAGTTACTCTATTATTCTAATGTGTCTTTGTTCCTTTTGCCTACACTAAACAGTCAATGTCCGGTACGTGCGATTAGTAGCGTATGCATCTGGAGTTTTTACAAACTGGAAACTGAGTGTTTTCTTCAGTTTTTGATTGTGAGCACAGCAGCGTTTGATAAGGGTCGCGTACCTTGTTTGCCAGGGTCAGGACTAAGCTTGGATTGGCGACTAGAGCATCGGCTAGGTTCTGTATTATATGCAGAAGCCCTTGGCTCTTTTTCGAAGATTACGACGAAGTCCGCAAGCACTTAGCGATTTCTCGTGCTCAATCTCAGTGAGTAACAATGGACATGGAATTTCTCATTTATGATGCATCCTGCAGTGGACGAATGTTCTCAGATGAATACAGAGACGGAAGAGAAGAGAAGAGAAATTTGTATGGCAGTTTCTCGAAGATTTTTGATCACCAAAAATTCTAGAGTGTGGAGCTACTGGTGACTATGGAAGCAGTGCGGGGCTGGAAAGCTGTAAATGAGACTTATTGGGAACACAAAATTTAAGTTTGCTGGACGGGTGTGTCCGTAGGGGAATATCGTCTTTCTTTTAGAAGAGATGGATGTCGATCGGTTGGTAGTACCACTGTTCTGTGAGAGCTAATGGCTTCGAACAGCAACACTGTTGTATTTTGGTGGTCTTTTAATTAATTCGAGTCACTGAAGCCTTTTTGTTGTTTTCATGGTTCTGATTTGGTTCAGAGTCTAATTCGGAACAGTCTCTATACTGCCCTGCAAAGTAAAAAAGCCCTAATTCAAAAAAGATTTAAGATACCCTTAAGAGAAATCCTAACTTTGAAAATAAGTGTCACAAACTAATTTTAAAAATGCCGTATCCTATACAAATGTTAAAAAACCAAACATTTTCACTCAATATCTTAAAACTATGATTTCGTTTCTCATTAAGATTTTAGAGAATGTTATAAACTTTTCTTTCTTTGCTGTCGTAGCGTGAGATGAATGAGCTCTTTAGATCCTCTACCGTCGTTGTGAGGAGCATTTGCTATTGCTGCCCCAAAACTGTGAGGCGATTCTGAATAACATTGCTCAACTGGGACGCTTTCGAATGCATCGCAGCAAGTATCAAAGAACTTTCGCGGATCCCCATCGAATTCATTAAACTTGTTCGAACAAAAAATCTCTAATGATATCGCTTTGTTGACAACAATGGCCCACGTTGAGCGCCAATTGTTAGCTCAGGAGGTGGTGGTCTGTAGTCTTTTTGGATGCTGATATTCCCAAACAGAAGGTAAGCTCTTTGTGTGGTATTTAATAAATTCGGACTCTTAGGGTTAAAGAAATTTGTAGATAATTATTTTAAGAAATAATAACGCTAGAACTATATATTACGATGTCGATTATACAGAGTAGAGCAAGAGTTTTCCAGACTATTAAAATTGAAAAATCTGTAATTTTTAATATGAAAATAGGCAGTTTAGTTACGGAATTGGGAATGTTTGTACTTGTCATTGCTAATTTACTTAGTAGTTTGATGACGTTTTTTACCAGCTTGGCTTAGTTTTTTAGCTATGTAAAAATTGTTTGTGAAGCTTTCAATGATGTATGCCGTATCAGCACATCACACATATAAATAAACAGCACGTTGACCTACCGTTTTCTTATTTTATCTTTTATTTATAACGTCAAAACATTTTCTTTTTTAAAATTTCTTTTCCTGTTTTTGATTTAATTACACTTTGAACGAACTTATTATATTAAAAATTAATTAATATCTCTTTTAATAGTTAACAAGCACTTACTATTACATGATATCTGTAATCAATCAATAATGGAAATTCATAGTACCAAAGGTCAAAATAAGACTTTTTTTAGAAACGTGAACATTTTGCTTACTGTAATGTTTTACATATTTTAGCATTTTACGTAATTTTTCCATAAAGCAAACAAATTTGCTCAATAGACTTTTTTTAGGCTAATGACAGAATAAATTAATGTTTAACAAACACTTCAAAGATAGAAACTGGCAAAGAAGAAAAGATAGAATTCTTACTGTTTATTATTTTAAAGAAAATGATGCTATACAAGCGCAACATTTACGAGCTCAAAAAAAACGAGATCAACACAGAAATGAAATTCATCTACTGTAAAATTTACAGAAGAGTTAAAATATCCAGTGAAGTCTGCAATAAGCTGCTGCCCTGAAAAATTAATTAAACAACTAAACTCAGCTGAAAACGTGTCATGTTTATAATTAGCTTGTACTTTAAAATATTTACTTGCTATTATAATGAACGAGTTGAAACATTTTATTTCATGTAAATGTAAGATGTTCACGAAAGTCGATATTTTATGTTCAAAGAATAATCTACTAAACGTGTATGTGTTCTATAAAACGTTTTTTTGCTTTCATAATTTAAATGCTTTGCGTGTACATTTTCTCTATTTAATGTAACGTTTTAGTCCCAAATGGGTCACCAGCCTAGACGGAAATCCATCTTAATACTGTTGGCTTGCTAGGCCTCAAAGGTCCAACTCGAATTAAGTTCTAAATAACTTATAGTTTGTAATTTGGAAACCCTGAGAGATAAGCAAACTGGATTTCCGCTTATAATACATACATTATGAATAGTTGTTGTTAATAGTTATTACCATAAATTGTAAAACGTTGTACTATCGTAATGCGAGTATAAGGGACATAAAATTTGATTGTCCTTTGTTTCAAATCTAAAAAAATTAAAAGTTGATTATGAAGACAATGATAAATGATCCTCATATAGGTTTCTAATAAATAAGTGGTATAATATTTTTAATTTTCTTGTAAACATATTCGGGTGTCAAATTTTAATGAGACGTTTTAGGTCAGAAAGTTCTTCTACCAAGTCAGTACTTATTTGACTTTATCTGACTAGTTTCAAACAAATTATTACTGGTTACTACCTATTTATTTATTGAATTATAAACAAACTAATGCTTTTGATTCAATAGAGGTCAGTGTTTCAGATCCTAATTTTTATTTTAGAACATCAAAGGTGAGTTAGGAAAACTAATTGCCTTAGGGGTTGCTGTGTGCAACTTTAATCAAACCTTGAAACCTTAGTAAATAAAATCATTTCCGTTTTCCTGAATTAATCCCTTTAACAATAGGGTTGCTGTACATTCAACAAACACCATTTGTATGCAACCCAACCGAGAAAATCGTTAACGGAAATTGTAATAATTAATAAAACTAACCAAGTTCCACGCTTGAATAACAAAGTTGTATAAGTAAAAGAAATTCACTCGAACAGAAACCTAAAACGGTCTCTAAAGGAAAATCTAAGTGGAAGACCCTAATTTTTCCAGTTAAATGTGAATGGGCAAACACTCCCATATCCGAAATCGATTTAAATGCATTTACAATCACCATAAAAATAAAGGAAATAACTAAAATCTAGGCCGCCACAGATTTTAAAACATTCGACGTATAAATTTCAAGCACGTCCCGGACGCTTCCGATCGCTAAGATCCCTTACATCGGCGTTTCAACCCGGATTTAATGCGGGAAATATACGTGATCCCTTCCTATAACACTGACAATTTAAAATTATTATCATTATTATTGCCAGGAATTGACCTTCAAATTTTTCTTTCAAACTTATTTATTTTGAAAGTTTTAAAATTCGTGGCAGAAAGTTGCTCGTTTTGACGCCCTCTTTTTTTTCTTTACTATTTTTCCGTGAAAGCATTTTTAGGACTCCGTTGTTGCTTTGGGGCTCAACGGCTTTTTCACCCCTAAGCGAGACGCATTTTTACGCCACCCTTTTAAATTCCGACCTTTTACATCCTTGTTCTCGGTGATGTTCGGGATGGAATTCGATTGATATCATCTCTGGATGACGCTGGCTTTTACATGTGAGCAATTTGTAGTTCGTTTGTCTTGGGAAATTAATTATATAATAAACTATTTCCGGATTCAATTAAAATCTGTTTATGAGCAAATTTAGTGTAATTAAATTCATTTGTTAACGTGTCCCATTATTAAGCTACAATTATCTGCATTGAATGATTTAAAAGTATTTGATGGCAGCAAATAAATCTTGTAGTTTAGACAATATGCTAGCGAGGTAATAAATTTGAGGATTTTAAATCCGTAGCTGTCAGAAAACATAAAGAATCTTTGGCTTCAACTTTATTCAGCCATAAAACAAAAACTGCAGAGTATGTATCTTGATGAATAGTAGGCGATTTGTTTGTGGTGATGATCCTTATTAATCAAGATTGACTTATGCGTTACACACGATGTAATTTTTATTTTGTTAAAAGATCTACTTCTTTTCCAACTGAAGTTATATTTTTATAACTACTATTTTGTTGTTTCTTAGCGTTTGAAAGAATTTCCCTTGCGTTCTAAGAAGTGGGGGAATTATTTCACAGTTTTTGTCTGTACTACTATTTTTGTATCCGTAAAAACTATAAAACCGTTGTTAGATGTGAATATTTTGTTTTTGGTGTTTCCGTTGAAAATTTAGTAATAAAGGCAAACCGACCCCAGTGTTCTGCAAACTTCTTCTTGAATACCTTCATAAGAAAAGCTTCGTAATGTAAAACCTAGCACTTTTGGTACAACCTGCCATTTTGTTCACTTTCATAATACATCTGACGATTTAATTAGTGATACATATTGCAATTTTGTAACAGTTTGTTTTTTCTAATGCAACTCTACTAAATCCAAATGCAATGTGTTTTCATAATTTGTATTGGAATATCTGTAACTGTGCTCATTTCGTTCACAAATGACATTGTTGATCACTTCTTGATTGATTTCTTTCCAGATGGAATCCAAATGTCATTGAAGCTTTATTGAATGTAATTTCTCGGTTAATAGATCCAAGTCTTCTGTGCAGAAATATACCAAGACTACCAGACATGATCCTTTTCCTTCAAAAGCATTAGTGAATTTTTTTCTCTTCTTTAGAATTATTTGTTTCTATTGTAAAGAAAGGTTACTATTTAATAATAATTTCAATCTACCTGTACCATATAAAAGTCTATTTCCATTATGGTTTAACTGGTAAGTCTTGTAGCTGGAACAAAAAGAAACACGCCTGCAGTTTTTTTCAGCCAAATAGTTTGTCTGCAAACTAATCATCAAAA
Source organism: Ignelater luminosus (assembly GCA_011009095.1). Lineage (NCBI taxonomy): Eukaryota > Metazoa > Arthropoda > Insecta > Coleoptera > Elateridae > Ignelater > Ignelater luminosus. The sequence continues at coordinate 54,118 of VTPC01006244.1, read as the reverse complement.
TCAATCAAAATGTAAATGTTAAACATTGCTATTCGGTTCAGTGTTTGCAACCTGTGCTTTCTTGGTCGCATAAGGTCTCTTTATATTTACAAACCAAGAGTCCAACTGCTTTTAGACAACAGTTAGATAATTTTGACTGCGTTAAGTCCAGTTACAAAATTCTTGGTTTCCTAGAATAAACGTGATTTGCTGTTTTGGTAAACTTAAAATAGTTGAGAAACGATAAATTTTTGCTTTCGCGTTTTGGCACGTTGTTATCGCCTTTTGTTGCCAGCAATCTTTATCCACAATAGGAAATTTGATTCAAGATGATGCGTTTTGGTATAGTGCTGATTCTTTTCCTGCCATCTGTAAAACATATTATACAGTCTTCCAAGAGTTCATCTCTGTTCTGCTTTCACGTTCTTTGCTAGGAATGGTGCTCAAGTTGGTTTTGCATCAATCACCTTGTATAAGGAATTTTTGCATTGTAACTTTGTCCAAGGGGTCGTTTTAGTAAAAAAAGTAGCGTAATTCGATGAAAACGACTTAGTAGTGGTACAATAGAGAAAAATAAAAAGCCGGTGTGCCTAGAATTTACTGGCCGAATTCGAAGAACGATTTTTGATTGTTTAATTACGTCATAAGTTACACAATATGAAGGAAGATGTTAGCTATAGCTTGGTTTCTGTTCTCGATGGCATGACGTAAATAAGCAGGGTCACGCCAGGGTATGGAAAGGCATACCAAGTATTTTAGTTAGTACTAGTTGAGTTTTTCTTGTAGTCCATAACACAAGGTCACCGCTTACACTATAGAGAGACGGGAACTCCCTTTGCTCGAAAAATTGGTGCCAACAATTAAATGTGCAGAAGATGTAATGGTTGCAGAAATGAACGATCTCAAGGTAAGCACGCAACGGGATATCCTTAACAGCGAATATTATTTTGCAGGTGCTTTCCGCGTGAAGCCATTGACAATATCAATTTTATTTTAAATGAGCTGTGGTAGAACAAAGCAATTTTTTACAGAAGATGATTTTAACAACAGACACGTGCAATGTTCTTGGGATATCTAGTCATTCTTGATTATTACTTAACTATTTAGTAGACCACAACCTTTCAACACTGTGTTAGCCGTCGTTACACTAGTATCTAAACAATGAGAAAAGAGCAAGACATAAGTTTGAAAAGGGGATAAAAACTGAATAAAAGATAAAATCAAGAAAGTCCATCTGGTAAAAACTCAAGAGCCTGTCTTTCAAGGCATTTTTTTTATTGAAACCTTCTGAAGTGCCTGTTATAACAAAAATCATAAAAATACATCTTTTTACTCTAAGAATTGCTTTATAAATATTTTAATCAAAACTTCCTTAGACAGAGCCTCATTCTCTCTTTTAGTTTCTAAGATACTCGATGTTCACATAAAGCGAGTTCACCGACCCTTACAACCATATATTAAATTTCAGTCATCTAACTTGTTGAGAATCGATTCGAATAGTAAAAAACTTTTTTTATTTAACTTATTTTACTTTAAATATTTTGACACAGTGTTAATGCAGTCGTTTAATTAGTTTGTCCAATATAATTTGTATTGCAATGTTCACATATCGTTTAATATTTCCAGTATGATTATTTGATTCTTAAAGGTTTTTTTTTCAAAGATTTATACAAACCTAAAGAGTGTTTTATTACATATATACTGTGTGTTTAATAATTTATGTTCGTAAAACCAATAACATTTAAAATAGATGAGATGTTGCCTATAAATGTTTGATTCAACCCCATATTTGTAGAATTCTCTCGTTTCGTACATCCCATGGTAGCTTTCAATTTATTTTGAACTTATACAAGAACAATACATTAAAATAATTGAAGCATTAATAACTAAGTAGGTTAAACATATAGTGGGTGTTTATAAATTAATTGCTACGCTCAAATACTTTTTGTTCCTTGAATTTTCCTCATAGAAGATGATTATGAAGCACAAAAGAAAATACATTTTGTTAGAATAAATATTCCAAGAGTAAACAAGACCGGTAGGTTTTAAAAAATTTTCTTCCATAAGGAATTTTATTAAAACTCCTCCGGTATGAGAATTGCCTGCAATATTCTGTAGCGTCCGCTTGTTTGACATTTCATTATTTTCTTTTCTCGCTCCCTCTAGCGTTATTATCATAAAACGATCATTTAAATGCTAATCTCCAGTTTACTAAAACTACCTTTATTTAGATTTTTTATAGATTAATTTATAATCAAAAATTATTCAGGAAAGTTTTCAGAAAGAGTTTCTCTTTTGTATCAACAAACAAGAATGCCATCATGAATTCTCAAGAGTCTTTAAAAGTTTAAATCCCACCCCAACTTCACAAGTAATGTGTCAAGAAAGAATTCTTGACGTTCAAGATAATAGTTGCCTTTAGAGGTCCTTTCAAAAGATATTGATTGTAATTCTAGAAAGTTAAGTAGAACCTTAACAGTCTTGTTAAACTCTTGTTGTGCGAATGCTTTCTAAAAAGGCCTAATTATTTCTTACGTAAGAAAGCTTTTAACTCCCGGAAGAAACCGGAAATAACGAAGCCCAATACTCCAAACTTTTGTTGAGTTTTCTTGAACCTAATTAAAGGGAAAAGCCAACACTTACATTTTAATTGCCAATAACCGTAGTCGATTTCATTTTGTTGGTACATCACCAAGTAGGTGCGATAAAGAAGGAGAATGTGTACTTTTAAAACTGTTCGTAGTTTTCCATTGATTGTTCCGAGGACGATTCAAATGAAACTTTGATTAGATCTTGATTTTATAGGAGTTCTGTAGATTGCCATCACTTATTGTAAACAGTCTCTTCTTTCTTTTAGATTAAAGTTTGTAAGTAAAGAAAAGTTTATTTCTTATGAAAGCTTCCACTTTGTCAGAATTAAGTTAATTATAAATCTTCTCGAGATTTAAGAATTTTGCAATAAATCTAAAGTAAATTCTCGTTATCCCTTTAAAATCCAATGTAAGGCATAAAAGGGGAGGAAAATTTAAATAAGACAATTTACCCTCGAAAATTAAATCTCCGAAATTTATTAAATCTTCTTAATGTTACAGACTCTAATATCCAATAAAATAATAACAATAAGAAATTTAAGCAGGCCAAGATGAACTTGGAATTAAGAGCAAATTACTAACTGCAATAGAGAAGAGAAATATGAGAGCCTTAGATTTGGTTTATTCTTGTTATCCTGTTTAAATTGAGTTCTAAAGAAATGCGACTCCGGCATCTATTTAGAATTAAACTAAGCTTATCAGGTGAATTGCTCGAGACGAACTCAATAATAAAGACGTTCTAGAAAGATTATTAAATTCGCATTATAAATACAGGAAGACGGTGATGAGAGAGAATGTCAGCTATAAGTAATAACCCTCTCCCGCTTGACAAATTGATTTTAATTTATTATTCATCTGGAATAATTTATTTAATTTATTATATTAGGATCGCTTAACGAGCAAGGCATTATTCGGAAGTTTTGAAACGTAATTTGACTAGAAAACTAAGTGATCTACTTAGTTTTGTTTTGTTTGCAAACGTAGAAACTCCTCGGTAATACATGTCACTCTCCACTGACGCCCTGATCTTTCTTCAGGTCTAGAAAGAAATACACCATGTAGAGATCTCTATGCTATAATGTAGAAAAAGTAGTGTAGAAGATAAGCAATGGCTATAGAAAATCTTAGTGGAAAGAAAACAAAATCTTGCTTAACTTGGGTGGTGCCTCGCCGTTTCCATAGAAATTCTGGCTATTAAGATTAGTAGTCCTAGACGATTCTGCAAATCTATCTAACGTAAGTAGAATAAACTATTTAATTGTGTTTTTCTGAAACTCAGTCAGACGTAAAGGTATTAAGGTACTGGAAATATTCGAGTTATGAAATAGCTCTAGTATGCATTTCAGCAAGTAGTGATGTAATTCCTTTCTTCTCACGCTAAGATCACCTAACTGCAAATCGCGAGATTGAGAGTAGCGGCATAATCCCACATCGCGTTTAGGCGTAAAAGCGAACTGTTATATTGGAAAATTTAAATTAGATTTTCCAGTTATAAAATAGCCCAAACAAATATTTCAAGATGCGGTGATGCAATTCTTGTTTTCTGACACAAAGGCCACCTAACTGTCAAGCAAGTGATGATTTAGAATAGCGAGTCGAACGATTTTCGGGCTCTTAAATTATGTTTTTGTGTCATCATATTTATTTTATAATGTTCACAGTCTAGCTGACGGCAAGCAATTCCTTGTAAGGATTGTCAACAATCTTATTCCATTTAGCTTGGACGCTGTTTGCCGTTTTAGTATAAATTCTGGCTATTCAGATTCTTAAACAATTCTGCAAACCTAGCCAAGTAGAGTAAACCACTTTATTGCTTTTTCTGAAAATTAGGCAGACGTAAAATTATAAACTGTTATATTGGAAAATTTTAAAGCGCGCAACAGGATTTTTGGTCTCTTCAATTTTTTCTGTGTGCCGTCAAATTTATTTTATAATACTTATAGTGTAGACGATAAAAAGCAATAATCGTACGTACTGATGTGAATTTTACAAAAGAGGAGTCAGAATCTCTTGGGCGCTGTTTGCCGTTTCCTTAGAAATTCTGTCTACTAAGATTAAGAGTTCTACACAATTCTGCGAATTTAAATAGAGTAAACCATTTTGTCGTTTTATTTAAATCGAGCAAAATGTTAAAGTATAAACTGTTGTATTGAAGAATTTTAACGTAATATATAATTATAAATTATCGAGCGAGAGATTAAGAGTAGAAAGATGACCCCGAATCAAGTAAGCAAACTTTGTTGTCAGTGTTTTTAGTCTTAAACTATTTTTGTGTGCCGTCAAATTTATTTTCTAATGTTCAGAGTTTGAACGACAGCAAGCAATTTGTTGTAAGTATTGTGGAGAATCTTATTGGACAAAAATCAAAATCCCGTTTAGCTTGGGTACAGTTTTACCGTTTCTATAAAAATTTCTCTGTTAAGATTAATAGCTCTAGATGATTCTGCAAATCTGTCTCAATAGAGTAAACCATTGCATTGATATTTCTGAAGCCAGACATGAAAGTATGAACTGTCGTTTTGGAGAATTCTAATTGGTTTTTTGATCTCATAATCTATTTTTGTGTGCCGTTGAATTTATTTTATAATGCTCACAGTGTAGGCGACGGCAAGCACTACCTTCACGTTTTGTCATTTCCATAGAAATTCTAGCTAGTAAGATTAATCCCTCTATTTTGTAAACCGTAATGATACGAGGGTGGTCTGAAAAGTTTCCGACCTAACAAAGATACAAGACATTTTTTCTGAAATTTTTTTTTTATTTTTCAACATAGTCTCCTTGTAACTCTACACACTTCTCCCAGCGATGCTCCCATCTCTGTAACCCGTCCAAATAGTACTCGGCATTTTTCTCTGCAAAATAATTGTTCACGAAGGTGATTGCCTCTTCATTTGACGAAAATCTTTGTCCTCCGAGCGCAATTTTTAGATGAGGGAACAAAAAGAAGTCGCTTGGGGCTAGATCTGGTGAGTAAGGCGGATGGTCAAGCAGTTCAAACCGTATTTCGTGGATTTTCGCCATGGCAACCGCTGAGGTGTGAGACGGTGCGTTGTCTTGGTGAAACAGGATTTTCTTTTTCTGCAAATGTGGCCGTTTTTTCGCAAGTTCTGCCTTCAGCTTGTCAAGTAATGATGCATAGTATGCTCCTGTAATGGTTTTTCCTTTTTGAAGATAATCGATTAAAATAACTCCATGACTATCCAAAAAAACAGTCGCTATCACTTTCCCAGCCGAAAAAACAGTTTTTGCTTTTTTTGGAGCCGGTTCCCCCTTTGCAGTCCACTGTTTGGACTGTATTCTTGTTTCGGGCGTATAATGGTGTATCCAAGTTTCATCTACAGTAATTAATCGGCGCCAAAACTCGGATTTATTTCGCCTAAACTGCGCCAAAAGAGCGTTGGAAATATTCATTCGAACACGTTTTTGGTCTAACGTGAGCAAACGCGGCACCCAACGCGCGGACAGCTTTCTCATGCCTAAATGTTGATTTAATATGTGACAAACACGTTCTTTTGACATGTTCATAACCTCTGCTATCTCTCTCACTTTAATTCGGCGGTCGTCTAGCACCATTTGGTGAACTTTGGCGATGTTTTCGTCGGTAGTTGCAGTTTTTTGACGTCCCGAACGTTCATCGTCTCCCAAGCTCTTAACGCCACGTTTAAATTCAGCAGCCCAGAATTTCACTGTGGTAAATGATGGTGCAGAGTCCCCATTCACAGAATTCAACTCATCTTTTATTTGCGAAGGCGTATTGCCTTTCAAAAACAAATATTTAATGACAGTTCGATACTCGATTTTCACAAAAAAAACACATCAACTCACTCAAACGACTGTTACATAAAAACTGCGCGTCCAAAATGGCTGAAACTTTGGTGAGTAACTGTCAACAGATGAACAACGAAATTCAGTAGCTTTTATTTACGAGTGCTGCCATCTTCACGTTGAGATCGGAAACTTTTCAGACCACCCTCGTAAATTTAGATTATTGCTAAAATAACAATTCTTTTGTAGAAAGCTATTTTGTATTAATACAGTAACGAGTTTATCATTAAAACGTCACTATTTACAAACGATAACTTCTTGAGGTGTTAGCTGAGTATTGTTTTAAATTTATAACGACTGTCTAGAAAAAGAATCAACTGTTGTATTAGAAAATCTTAATCTAACGCGTTTTAAATATTTGAGTTATAAAGTAGCCGGAACAGGCTTGACGTAATTCTTTGGTTTTCGTGTTAAGGCCGCCTAACTGCCGAGCACAAGATAGTAATCTGACCTCATATCTAGAGGTAATGCAACAAGCGGGTAGTTGTAGTGGTACTGTATAGAATTGTGGATTTGTAAACTTTTTTCCCGATTTAGGATAATTTATAAAACTACTCATTTCAACAAATTTTATTAGATACAAACTATTAATCTCATCCACAGTAAATTATTATTTAAATTTGTTTATTTTTAGCTCTGGCATATTTTCTATTTGTTTAAATTTTTTTAATTTATTCTTTCTAAAAAAAATGAAAACCTAACCAAAGCTTACACAGATCTTGCGTGTCATACCCATCTTACATTTTTTTGTAACATAATCTTTTTGTGGTAAGCCTAAGGCGGTTTAATTTTTTTTATATTTTAGTTTGTGTAACATTTATCAGGTTGGTTTACAGTTAGTTATATTGCAATATTTACATGGGTAATATCAGTTTATAAACTTAGAATTATTCACAAACCAGAACACCCTTACCTTTGCAAATAAATCTAATAAAGTGTCTGTTTTCCCCTATAGATGTTTCAGAAGGAATTCTCAATACAAGTTAAATAAACAGTCTTAGGAGTCAGAATTTAATCTTACTGTATTTATTATGCACTTTGAAAGGATATTCAGACATCGTACGTCTACTAACTCAGAAATTTGCTTTCATTTAAGCATAAAAATTAATTGGACTGGAGAACATTAAAAAGTACATTAAACGAGAAATTTGTATGATAAAATCCCATTTTTTGAAGAAAAAAAACCTTTTTTAACTTAACTAAAGATATCTTCGTGTACCTCAATATCATCTTAAATATGTAATGCGTAAACAGGAACACCGAAAGCAACGAAACGTCTTTATGATTGAGTATCAGAAAAACGCTGAAATGCTTAAAAGAGACGCAGGTGATCATTCATCCCTTAGAGACGACAACTAATGGAATTTTGATTGATTTCCACTTGGTACTAAGTATTTCATGCATTTTTGATATAGATAAGTTTTAAATGATAACTACATTTGGAAATTTCGTTCTGAATCCAACTTTGATTGGAACTAGTTTAGTAATTCATTTTTGAATTCCATATAGATTCTAATAAAATAAGGAAGAAATTTAATTTAAAATGTGGTTTGCTCAAGTAATAGAATCCTACAGTTAGATATTTTCGTCGTTTTAAAATGGTTAGGCAAGTGTTTAAAATCACTCCATCCAATCTAGTTACAACCTTGTAATGTAACTAATGGTACGGTTTTTTGTAAGTATTTTTTAAGGTTTGATAGTTAGCCACGCCCAGCGTTTAAAAATAAAAGTAGAAATTACAAATTCTTTGATACAATAAAAAGAATCCTAGAAGACATCTCAATGAAATAAAATCTTGATTTTTTTTTGTTGATAGCAATTTTATTAGTTGATAACTGTAATAAATTTGGAAAGATAATTAATTTTTTTATATTGCTTTAATTCCGCATCACAAAATGAACGTACATCATTTGAACTGTATTACAATTTCAGTTATAAGTTTATTTGTTGAGAAAGTAAATTACAACTGGAGAACAAGAATAAACTCTTACCTTTCTAAATATAACCTCGAAATATTAATAGCTCCACGTTCTGTTACATTAGAATATTCTAGAATATCAAATTAAGTTTGCAATTTAACCTCAATTAAGAACAACTTAACGAAGTTACATAAATGCACCTCGCAATAATTAACGTCGCTGTTTACATATTTACATGAAAATATCTCCAAGTAAAGTTCACGATTTTACTTGCCTAAAGGTGAAACGCTCCTTTCCTCACGCCAATTTATGTCTTTTACCAAAGAAAATGGTGGAAAATTAAGTTTCATGCTTGAGAACACACTACCTACGACTGTTGAACATCTAAATATTCTAACATAATTATTCTCTTTTTATTAAAAACAGAATAAATGACTTTTTTCTCGAACAGACTGGAATTAAATTAATAGTTAGTTAAAATAGTTAATCTCGTTTTTTAGCGAAACAAATGTTGTGTTCCATTTAATCAGTTCTAGGCCTCATTTAAATTCTTCAATTGTCTTCGAAGCGGCAGAACACCCCGAGGGGAATGACTTTTCACATTCAGCCCTCCTTTATTTGAAGCTTTGGTTTTAAGTGCACTTTGTTTTCGACATATAATTTCTAGAATGTAGTAATTAATGGTTTGTTTTCGATTTAAGTGAGGTTATAAGAACGTTCTCTTATTAGATTATTTGAGGTCATTGGCTGTTTGAATTTATACTAGGAGAGAATGTCCTAACGAATAGAATTTTCTCCTTCGTTTCCTTCAATTTCGTTTTTATTCCTGTAAAACTGCTCGATAACTTTATAGAAATAAATCTAGCTCGTAAAAATGAGATAACAAAGAAAAAACACTTTAGGCGATCTGTTATTTGCTATAAAACTTATTCAACGGAAGAAGATTCTATTGTAATCAATAGAATAGTAGTTGTAACAGTTTTAGTTATTTCCTCCCTTTTTTTCTTAACAAGTCTATGCTCAGTTATATTTTGCCATGTTTAGGAAAGCTTTTTCGGGAAAATTCATAAAAACAATAAAATATTTTATAGGCATATATATTGCTGTGGATACTGAACCGAATATGAATTTGAAAAAAAATTAAATTAAATGAAATTTCTTTAAATATTATTTTAAAAGTTAAGAGTTTTCAGCTCGTAACTAACGCCATTCACGTAATTTAATCTGAAGAATGATACATAGAGAATGATGTAATTTAGTATTCTAGAACGTCTAGTAACCAATTAAACGTAAGTTGTATTGAAGAAATTATTTTTGAATATGATGTAAATACTATCATTTATTATGTAAAAGGTTTTATTATAATTTATAAGAAGGTTGATTTGTGTAGGTACGGACTAGTATAAAGTTTTCGGTAATAGGAAGTTTCGAAACTAAACTGAGTGGGTGGCCTTGAGTAAAGATAAGAAGATTATACATACAACAAAGCACAAAAAGAATATTTAATACATAAAATTCTTAAAGAATCAAGTAAAATGTTTAATCAGAATTTTCAAAGATATACCTTTTTAAATAAGTTAATCTTAGTAGTTTAACCATTCAATTTAAACAGACAATAAATTGTATTACAATTTAATTCAACGTTTGCAAATAAAAATTCCTTAATAGAGAGAATTTATAATTATAGATCAAAAAAACCAAAGAAAACCTCAAGAAACGCTAATTAAGAGTAAAAAGACAGACTTACCACAAGATCCAAATTCCATATTTTACAGCGCTGTAACTTTTTACAGAAACGGAAAATCTGCAACAAACTACGCAAAACACAAATACCCCTCTTAACCCGCACTTCCTAAGTTGTTTTCTCTTTCTAGTTAAAAATAGTATTTAAAGCAACAACAATAAAAGAAAATCTAATCAAACTGCAAAAGACTACTATTGACTTTGTCGAAATGCATTTAAGTGAAGTAGGATAGTACAACTATAAATATAAGAAGTAGATTAAATTTTTAAATTGAATGACGGCAATATTGAGATAGCAGAACCGGTAGACACATGTACAGCATATAAGCCGGCACCTTCAGTTGGAACAATAACAAATCTTATAAACTAGATGATGTGATCGCAAATAGAACGAAAACTTTGGGTGACATCACCTTCCACAGTAACTAAATCACCAGCTATAGAAAACCAAACAAATCTCCCATGAGACCTAGAAAAGCACAAACAAACCGCTTACCCTCGCTTGGTTGAGGCTTGTTACAAACTCAGAAAATTCAAAGCACCTCTGGGACAAACACCGATAACGCAACTGCGTCGGAAACAATTTACGCCCTACTTGAGCGACACAAAAATCAAGCATTTCCAAGACGGGCTCCCTCCAACAGAAGTCCCGGTTCTCGATAATTAAAATTAACTAAACAAAAGACGACTTGCCGATGTAATTTTTTCTTATTCTTATTAATATCTCATATTTGTATTTATTCAGATTTATTAAATTTGGTTTTCGGTATATTATTGTGACAATGAAACTCAAATTTATTAAAATCTATTGTTTGATTAAACAATCAATTCTCGTAGTTGTTTATTGTTTGTCAGCAAAACAATTGGCATAACTGAAATCAATACTTCTAGCTTGACTAAATCTATTTTCTTGATTCCTTTTGTCATGAATTTACCTCTGGCTTTACTAGATATTAGTAGATACGATGAAGGTGTCTCTTGTACTGCATCATTAATGAACTGCGGCTTCCGGTCTGCTTTAACGTTCACCACAGATAATTAGAATGCTAATCACACATACACAGTTAGTAATACACTTTTATCATTTCAGTAATCTTTGTAATTTTATTTTTATTATAATGTCAACATCAAACTTATTTTAAGAACGTTTCAATCAATATTAAATTTTAAATTCAAGAAACTTGTATGAGTAATATCGAGGATTCTGACAGTCATTTAAAACATCAAAGGTGTTGCACAGTTCCCGCTTCTAAAATTTCCACGCCCTTTTATAACTGCTGTGCTGTCTTATGGAAGCCATTGTATAAAGATAAAATTTTTAGCACAAATACACTTATTGTCAGATTTGAAAAACGAAATTAAAATAATAACTTATCATGTTCATTTGTAAAATTGGCGACGAGAATAAGATTTGAAGAATCCACATAAGTAATACCAGGAACAAGAAGAACATCGCGATGGAATGGTTTTATTTCGTAAACAATAGATTAATAAGGTTATAATACTGTACGTTTTGATATTATATTCAAGTAAGAGTTGTTTCAATATTTGTTTTTAGTTAAAAATAAATCTTTCAAATTCAACTAGATAGGTAGTTAGATTTAATTTAATCAATCCATTAATTGATCTTAACACTGGAAGCAATTAAAGCTTGCTGTGGGTATCTAAGAAATTTTTAAAATGAGTAGCAGGCCAAGACGTCATCTGTTTTTTAGTAATCAAGTCAGTTCTAAAGTTTTTGTCATAATGTTCATTGAGACTGTAAAGACTGCAACAGCTTTGAAAAACATAATCACATTTTAATTGCAGATAGTATTGGAAAAACATAAAATTAAAAATACAACCAGTAAATAATTCCGTTTCAGTTTTATGTGCAAGCAATAAAACGTAACCTAATCGACTTTTACGTTTCGCGCACGTAGCACAAACGTCAAACTCAATTGAAACGACATTTTTATTAATTTTTCAGTTTCTTTAGAAACTCGATCATAATTTAAAATTATATTAAAAAACTTTGATAAGATGATGACATACTGGGGGATGGAAACGTCTCGAAATTGCCTTCTACCAAAAACGTCTTACAGTAATTAGACATAATTGTGCATACATAAATGTGAGCTTTCTACATATACCCCCCTCGCTAGTTAATTAAACAATAATTCACATCAAACAAAACTAAATGTCACCATACAAGTGACAGACAACGTAAAATTGGCTTTACACACTACATACACCCCAAGTTCTAAATGTAAATTAACGCGGTTATACAGGTTTGTTCTGCAACTAAACGTCTTTAACACCAAATGCGGTCTACATTAGCTAACGTTCAACATCACGATTCCATCACCGTTAATCACAGTAAAGATTAAAGCGTAAAGATCTATAATTAAGCTCCTCTAATGCTATTACCAGAATATGTATTATACAATACTGGGTGTTCCATTACACCTCTCCCACCCCTCACATATAACTAATGGAATATGTATTCGAGCATGTATAAATAATCTGAAACCCATGGCAACACTTTACACACTAATATAAATTGCTCCAGGTTACGAGAGGAAGCACACCATACCTCCCTTGTTGCCATTATTTTGTTAATAAAACTCCCAAAGACGCGATCTGGGGCGTATAAAAAAAGTAGCAATAAATAAGCAAAATGTGGTAGCGATAACGATATAAAACAAACTTTCCCTGCTGGAACTGTAAACGCAAGATTTTGTTGGGCGAAAGGCGTCTGGAAACTTTATCAATGTCATGATTGTTTAAATGCGATGTCGTTTCTTAATATATTCAGCAGATGCATGACAATGCAGTTATCTTTAATCGCACTTTGACATCCTTTTCTACGCTAGATGCACGCTGCGGCCGTAGTAAATCTTGCTCGCGTAAAATAAACCAGACTGGCTCTGTAGGAATTTTACGATTGCACTGGGAATGCTCAAGAGTACTCCATTCGAGGTCTGCTAAAACGACCAAAACGAGAGTTGTAATTACAAATTTATAATTACTTTTTAGTGGTTGTGTTGTTAGGGTAAAATGTTGGTATTGTAAAAGTTTGTGAAGCTTTCAATTTAAATCTTCTTTAATCAAATTTCATTTTTAAATTTATACCTTTCTGATGTATTTACTTAAATTCAAGTTGAAAAAATTATATGAAAAGAAAATTCAAATATGGGTCATGGCCGCTCTTAAAGTATAAAGTATTTAATCCCTCTGGAGTTTTATCGACATTGTTTCTTTTTGCTAGAACGAACGATATACTAGAGTTCAGTGGGTGAAGTTATAGAGAATGCTTGTGTCTATTTTTACCCCTATACAATGTATACTTTTCGTCCTTAGAGACTTTTTTTTGTTTTTATGCGGTATTTTCGAGAAAACTTACTTTCTTGGACAGTTTCCATAAAGTTAGTTCAAACAGCAACTTTGAAAAGTTAGAAATACTTTTCGTATTAGCATTTCATAATGAAAATCTAATTTCTTATCCCTTCGCAAATTATTTTATTAATACAAAGTTTTAATATACGTACAGTGTGTCCCACGATAGGTCAATAAGTTTTCCGCTTCCAAGTCAATTCGTATAAAATAAATAAAATCGAATATTAATCTAGCAAGAGAAACAATAAACAGAATTAAACCGAAAATTTGTTTATTGGAATGCATACAGTCTAGAAAGAAAAATTATTTTATAAACGTTGCATCGTGTTATCTCACAGCATAGATAGCCAGGTGCATGGTCTATCAAGTCAAAGCTACTACATGTGCAATTAGAGAAATTTGAAAAGCTCTGCGTATGCATCAAATTATAGAGATAATTTTATTGGTATAAAATTACTCGATCAAAAAATCTTCCATTAAATAGGAAACGCATAATAAAGTAACGAAGAATTAATATTTCCAAAATTAGGTCTGTTAACTTTCAGTTAAGATTTGAAACTCTAGTGAATAATTGTTACTAAAGACGTAGTGATGATTTTAATAATAGATCTTCAATTGTTACAAGGATTTTCTCATTAACATCAAAAAGTGAAATTTCTTGGTGGGACCTGTATGAATGTAAAAAGCCAAACCTTTAAAGATCTAGTCTGAAGCCAAAAATTTTTTAAAGTTCCAGTACCAAGCATGGCTGACAAGTCAAGAGACCATTAATTAATTAATGGACACCTAAGTTAAAGAGTCAAAATTGAAAAGGACAAATTTAAATTTTTTTTTTCTGGCATTCAAAGTTTTATTTTAAGTATGATGTGATAAACTTTAAAACTCTTTATTCATTTTTATTTTGTTTTTAAACAAGGTATCACAATAATACATAAATAATTAGTGCGACCTACGACAAACATTATAAATTTAAAACCTCTCTAAATATTGGCAAGGCCTTATCGTGCTAAAGCGCTCTTCAACCAGGTTTTCTGTTGTATGAAAACTAGCCAAAACCAGCACAGTCTGAATTTGTCCTTCATTTAACTTCCAGCAAAGAATCAAATGTGAACACGAATCGGACTCTGCTTTAGTAATTTTAGGCCTAGCTTGGCACGCTACAGCAGGTTGGTCGATTAGGCGATAGGAATGCGGTCTGATTTTATCATATCAAGGGGCTCCTCTTTTCCTAGCTCTTTGAACATTAATGTGTTTTCGTGCTGGGCTTCCAGTTTTTTGGAAACTGGTTGATGCGTAACTTCTTTAAGAAAGTTAAATACACACATAGCTCGAGTTTTGGCTTCCATTATTCTTCTGTAAAAAATTAAAGGCGATTACTGATCGAGCATTGATGTCCAATGTAATCTTTTAGGAGAACTAAATTTGGAATCCGCCACTCAATGGACCACCTACAGTGGCTTTGTCCTGCATTAGCCTTCTAAAGAGATTTGAATTTTACCATCATCACTTATTAGTTAGGATTCGACCTCCTTTAACTTGCTGGAGAAGACTAACTCACTTTTAGCACGTCTTCTAGACCCAATCTTCACCAAATTTTTTACTTGCTTTTAGTCTTTTAAAGAGTGGTGTGGTCTTCTGTGGCAGCCTCCGATTAAGCTTTCCGCTTCCCTTTGGGGATTAGTCATGCTTACGGCTGGACTTCGTCCTCAATTATTCTTTCTAGAAGAAGCCCAATTCAAATACCCTTTTAAGAAAACAATCTCAATTCTGTCTTTCAACAAACTATCTACAATGTTTCACAGTCGGAAGTGGAACGTTTTGCAAAAAACTAGACGTAAACGCAGGTTGGATTCCTTCATTCAACGAGCCACCTGTAGCCGTTCATTGCCTTCCATTAACCTTTTTTAAAGATTTAAATTCGTCATCCAATAAGTCACTTCTGGTAGTCCAGTGACAGGATTTGCCCATTATTCATCTAACTGCT
Organism: Ignelater luminosus; assembly: GCA_011009095.1. Taxonomy (NCBI): domain Eukaryota; kingdom Metazoa; phylum Arthropoda; class Insecta; order Coleoptera; family Elateridae; genus Ignelater; species Ignelater luminosus. The sequence continues at coordinate 38,699 of VTPC01006244.1, read as the reverse complement.
ATTTACGCCGCATCGCGCGGTGTTGATTAGACGCCAGGCATGTGTCCCAGTTTCGTAACATTAATACTCTTATTAGACATTGATGTGTGATAACTTCTGTTTGGGTTTTCCTTTTTGTTTGAAGACTCGTTCACTATCAAACTTCGCCTTCCATTATTTTCCTGTAGAAGAATATACGCGAACATGATCGGGTTTTGTTTATCCAACAAGCTACGTGTGGTCCTGCGACAAATTAAGATATCGCTTTGTCCTTTATTTATTTTTGTAAAAAAAAACTAAATAATGCCAGGTCGGCCTCCGATCATCCATAGTTGAAATTTGTCTTCAATTAACCTTCTGCAGAAAACTAAACGTAAACACAAGTTGGGTTTCATCATTTGAAAGGAGCTGCCTATGGTGATCTAAAAGTTATACTATGCCTTCCATTTACCTCAAGAGATCTAAATTTGGACACGGATCAAGCTCCGCCGTCAATAGGCAACCTGCAGTAGCTCATATTCCAGTAAACTTTTGCAGAGAACTAAACTCAAACACGCGCTGGATTTCAACATGCAATAGGGCACCCGCAGTGACCAACCAACGCCGGACTTTGCCTTTCATTAATCTTCTTAAGAAAACTAATTAATAATAATTCTTTTAAGAAACTATTAATACATCATAGCTGTCTGTTTTTATAGTACAGAGGAAATGTTGCTGATGTTATTGAAATTTGAAGATAACGATAAGACAATTTAGTTGTAAAATTATGTGTTCGACTTTGATATTGCTAATTTAGATTTCATACAGTATCGTACAATTTCTTATAAATGTGTACTTTAAAGGTTATGTTACCTATTTCTAATAAAACCCAGATATGTTTCCTTTCGATTCTTACACGTAATCAGGCATTTATATCCAAATATTTTTTTAAATGTTACTCGTGTTAATGATGTGATTTTTACTTTTAAAACAAGTGACTATTTTGCGAAGATTTTAAATTTTAAAAGTAGTTTGCATATTTTGCAACAGAATTAAATATTATTAAGGCTGGAGTCAAACTAATCATTCGCTTTTTTATTTATTTAACCTTGATATCGCTGGTGTTTTCAAAGCGTAATGATCTGGCCAAAACTTTTGTTGCGATGACATGTTGAAACTTAAGTTTACAGTCTTTCTTGCGTGGGTTCTGTCGAAACAAAAGTCTCTTCTAACAAGATAATGCGTGAATCCATGTCAGTCAAAAACTAAAGTCTGGTTAGCTGCTAACAACAGTGACATTTTAGATTGGTCAACGTGTTCGTTCAATTTGAACTTTGTAGAAGATCCGTAGGGAATTATTGTAAGACTGCGTGTACGCTTGGTCGATTTCACGTTAAATTCTCTGTGCTACTTTTTATTGAAGATCATCAGCACTATCATTATTATACTCCACGGGTTAACTGTCATATATGAGTAAATAGTATTATCGATCATATTTTTTAAATTGTATGTAATAATCAAGGTTTTCGTGCTAAGGTGATATTAAAGATTATGCGACCTATATTGAAATTATAATTTTTGCTTATTCCTTTTTATGATTTTTCTGTTATAGTAGTAATTAATTATTCAGTGGCAGCTCTAGATTACACATTTTCAAATTAAAACCCACGATATTGATTTATTTTCATATGTGTATATTACAACAAATATTTGATATTATCTATAAGCCACCCACCGACAGTGTTGAAATTTTCTCGTTAGTTCTCTTTCACCAACAATAATAATGAAAGGCATGCAAAATTATATAGCTACAAACTGAAACATGACCTATAAAACGGAAATAGGCTATATTATAAGGGTCGTATCAAAATATAAATGTATAACACACGATCCAGCAAGGCATTTCGCGCCGGTCGAATTGAGATTTTATTACGACACACGAGTAAAACTTTTAGCATCCCATAATAAAACCATTATGCTAATGCAAAAGTAACCGTTTGAAATTTTAACCTGTATTTCACACAACTGAATTTTCTTTCGAGCATCTCCTTGTTTGATACAAACAAATACGTTTAAAAGTAGCGTAAGCCCTTTTTATGGCTTAATTTTCAGCATCCTCAGGAGAAAAATCCTAAATATGTAACTAAGGGGAGAGTAAAAGGTAATTCCCCGCGAGTTTACAGTCACATTTCATTATGTATATTATAAACATGAAGTTAAACAAGCCGGTTTAATATATGTATTGTTATTAACGTTCAGGGCTTAGGAGGCTGTGTATGTGTGCTGTATAGTACATAATATAGAGTAAGGTAAGAGGGCACGTAGTTTACAACAGCTCAGAGAGAAACTTTGTCATTCCCTTTTAGAAACTTGCTCGGAGTTTGATTATTTATGAGCTGGACTTTACGTTGCAACGGCAGAGAATATGTTTGGATATTCAAACAGGGATGGAATAAATTTGGAGGAGTGAACGGGGAAAATTTATATTCTCATGTTTGGATAGGTTCAACAGGATCAGCACGCAGTTAAATAAATGGAATTCCAACGCACATGTATCCATATATGTCGGAGAAGTATTTTTATAAAATATCGAAAATGAATGTTTAATTTTGACCTTCGTGGCTTTTGAAAAATTGAGAACTGCCCGTTTCAAGTCACGACCTTTCAGTCACGACATTACAGATTAGAAAAAAATCAAAATTTATATATCTATTAAAACAAAAAAAAAATAGAAAAAGTCTATATAAATAATTTAGCATTACAAAAAATTTGATAAAATATGAAATTGTTTGCTCAAAATTGATGATAGCAGGAGAAAAACATACAAAAATACTAAAACACGCACAAATACAGCTTGGTACTCATCTGTTAGTTTGACAAATTCAGTTTTTCCAATTCTAAGAATAACTGATCAATTTAGATAATTTCTTGATAATTAGTTCCAATATTTCTGTTTTGGGATGTCTTGTTCTATCAAAATTCAAAAATTACAGTTTGGCACTGCTTTAATTTCACAAAACTAAAATTATAACAGTCTCTATTAGGAAGACTGTTTAGTAAAGAAAATAACAATAAATCAGACAGCACAAGACCAACCATATTTATTTCTACAAATAGTGACGAGGATGGGATTTGCAAAATTCATGATTTACACCAAAAAACAAAGACAATTCTGACGGTCACATCAAGCATTGAAGACATTGTATAGTTACTACTTTTGGAATTTTTAGATGCTTTTCTAGCTGTTGTACTGTCTTATATCGGCCATTTTGATTTCATTTTACAAAGATAAAATCTTTAGCAAACATACAATTATTATCAAATTAGAAGATTAAAATTTAAAATTTCGTATTGTTCTTAGCTTGTTAAGTCAAAGAAGTTTAATAATGAGTTCTTTTGTAAGATAAGAATAAATAAGAATTTATATTATAAAAATGTCAATAAAGTAACGTGAAGATCTAAAACAATACTGACAATAATATTTAGCAGTTTGTTTTTTCTATGAACACAATATTCCAGACAGTCCGGAAGTTGTGGTGTAAGATAAACTTTTTTACGGTTAATCTCTGATGTTTTAGTATTTGCTGGAACTACAGTCTCATAGACCCATCGTGTCTTTCAAAAAGTCTGGAAGATTGTCCATGAACTAGCATCTACAGCAACTATGCGACAGATTTTTCTTTTCCAAATTTTTGGAGACTCCAGTATTCGGCTCGAAGGACCATGAACAATCTTCCAGATCTAGTCCGGAAGTTGTGGTGCAAGATTAGCTTTTTTAAGGTTAATCTTTGATGTTTTGGTTTTTTATAATTGAAACTTCAGAAAATTGAATCAAAAATTACAAAATATGATAACTTTAGCAAAAGGTCACCCATTACAGATTTCTTTGATATCAAAAATGTTTTAATTGAAACTTTTTGAATTTTTTTTTGTTGCAATTTTAAAACTAAAATATTTGATCCTTGATGCGAAAGTATTGTAAATTGGTTGTTAAGAACGTTAAAGTAGCTGACGTGAGCTAATATTAACAGCGCAACAGCAAGCAGTTATAGGATAAATATATCCCATAAGAAATTTTCTTCTACATATACTTCAACTCATAAATATTGAAGTAGAGAAGGAAAGAAAAACAAAAGTTGGAACAAATAGAAATTTTATCTTAACGGATCGTTTGTTGATGGATGCGGTATAACTTTACTATATAAAGGGACTACCACAATGTTAACAAAACCGTCATATTAGTTACTGTATTCGCTAGCGTATTGTTGAAACTATAACATGGAAATTGATTCCAATCCCCAGACAAATTCTATATACTGGAATCCCAAGAAGCATCATGACAATTAACCTCGGCATTAATGCGCATTTAACTCGCTTTAATTAACGTCAGCAATTGTTAGAAAACAACATTAACTTACGAGCTTGCAACATTTAAGGCAGCCATTCTCCACCTGCTCGCTTAAACTTAACTTTAACTTGTGTGTATGCTTATGCTGTGTAAAATATAGCGCGGAAACTATTGAACAAACACTAATCCATTGTTTGCTAAATTTAGTGCCTGCAAATTTGCAATCCCATTCACTCTACACAAACTTAAACAACGTTCTCCTCCTTCTTCCAATAAAACAAGCAGCAAAATTAAACACGATAAACTTTGGTTTATATATATAGTTAAGGTGTGAATGCTTTTAACAAGAGAACTGATAAAAAGTTTTTTCTGACGAACACGCAAACAGTCGTTATTAAACCATCAATCTTTCAGGAATTAAAATGAACACGTTTTTGGTATTTAAAATAAAATTAACTTGAACGGTGGAATTTGCATTTTTACCCTTTGTTAGTAAAAAACACAATTAGCTTTTTACTAAATTCAATTTAGAACTTTAAGTCGGCATTGTGTTTGTGTTTTACAGCACCCAGTAGAAAATTTTATTTTTGAAACACGCTTTCATTGCTCTTTCATTAAAAAGATTAATTGAAAGAAAAGAATCGAAGTAATCAAGACTAGTAGATAATAAACGTGATGAGACTAACTGACTCTTTGGAACATGCGCAGCAGCTTGCTAAATTCGTGATATTGCAACCTAGTTAGTTTGGAGTAAGTCAGGGATCCACGGCCTAGCCAAGCCGCCGAAGCCTGCCACTTAGCTCTTTTGGGCGATCTCGCGTGCCAAATTGGAGGTAACAAAGCCATCTAATTGGTAAAAATGTTTTAATTGTGATTTCAGCACTTTTTTTTGTTTTGGAGGTTTTTTACAAGACGCAACCAGATGTTCATAGAAATAACAATCAAGTTAGTTTTCTATTTCAGCATTGTTTTATTTTTTCCAAAACAAAAAAAAACCACTCGATTTAAAATAAAAACGTAGTTCATTATTTTTGTGTTCATAGACACGTTATTATTGGAATCCCAATAACTAGTTTTTACGATTATCTCTATCCCATCTTTCCATTTATATTGCATGGTGTAACATCATGATTGCATGTCCACACCTCTTAATTTACTAGTGACATTTCTATTTCCGAACAAAATTAGTTTCAATTTAAGCGTACGATTTGTAATTTAGTTTCAGCTTTAGTAATAGATTGCATTTCCTATCTAATGACATCGTCTTATGTTTACCAAAATATTAATTACTTAATGTAAATTGTTAACGAGTATCTTTTGAGTTATTAAGTGGTGACACTAAAATTATATGCATAGAATATCTGCTTTATTGACGATATAAATAGAAATATCAGCTGCACGTGCTGACTTTTAATGTTAGTTAATTAAAGAAGAAATATATAAGACCTAACTAAAGCGTCACTTTGTAATTAATTCCTGTTGCAGAATCCTTGAAATGTCAGTGCAGTTTAATTATACAGTTGATTACTTGCTTGTCGTTAATCAGTAAACCCTAATAAATATTCTTGTTGTTTTTTTTGTGTTTTGTTCTAGTTACTACAAAATAATTGTATTTTACAAGGAAAGAGGAGACCGTAAGGAAATTTTTATTTTAAAACTCCATATTAAATTGTAGTAATTAATTAGTAGTTGTCTAGGACGTTTTATCATTTACAAACTTTATTTTATTGCCTAATTGATTGCATGAAGCCACCATAGTTGACTTAATTAATCCATTTGGTAGAGTTTGCTTTCATATTTCCACTTTCCTGCATTTCTTGTGTTTTATAATCTTAAAGTTCATCTGGTAAAAGTTAGTATTTAATTTCCTTGCGCTTGAATTTTGATTTTTTGATATTTGTCTGTGTTACTCAAAATAAATAGAGCTGTTCACTTGTAGTTTTCATGAAGGAGGCTCGCAGCGTTTCAGACAAATTAATACTAAGACATTTAAAGAGGACTGCATGAAAATTTGCGGGATTTGAAAGCTGCTCATGAAACGTCTAGACGAATGGAAACCCACTTACTATTATAAAAAACATAGAAGTATCTAAACTAGACAAAACTAACGGGAAAGTCTTTCAAGCTTGGTCTATGACAAAGCCAAGTGTTGTACTGAGCCTTGACTTGAGCCAAAGTGAGTTTGCATTACTTAAATACTTAGACTAGAGATTGGCTGTGCAAAATGCGATAAAGCAGTTCCGCTCATTTCCTTATCATTAGAAAATTAGTTTTCTGCCCATTGCACTTATAGCATATCGCAATGACGATTAGTAAAGTCAGATTTCCATGGCGGCTAGTGATTCTTCAAGCCCCGAGTTGATAGAAGTAGTGAATTTTTTACCGCTTGCTCTGGATTTAGCCCATCTGGTACTCCTTGCCATGGATGGATAAATGTGTCACAAGTCAAAAAAAAGGATAAGTTGGCTAAGTTTAAATCATCTATATCTCCGACCAGCTTTTGACAAGTTTGGCAAGTTGAGATGATGTCGTTTTTGGATTCATAATGGTACTGATTACTTAAAATTCTTATGGTGATTGTGCCAACTGTCCATAAACCCGAATTTCAGAATTACCTAGCTGTTAGGATTATAAAGGTTTTTTCCAATAGCCAAGAAGGTAGATGAAACTTCAAAAGAGTGGATGTTTCCAAAAAAGGAAGTATTTAGGAGAAATGAATTTATACTGGATTTTTCACGCACACTGGAGAAACGCTTCCAAAGTTACTAAATCGTCTCGGTTTTCAAATTGTAAAATTTGGGTTTGTGGGACTCAATGGAATTTAGTTCCTAAACCAAGCGTACTATGGTATTCACTGATGGTTAGTATATTGGAAAAAATGGAAGAACAAAACTCACAAGCTGAGTGGACGCAAGACACAACAAGACCATCAAAACCGTTTCTACGTTAGCAAAATCTAGCTAAACAACTTGTGGATAATAAACATAAGCAATCAAACATTGGTCTAGCTCTAGAGTAAAGTGTCAGAAAATGTTATTTAGAGTCCTATTGTTGAGCAACATTAACTATTTTTCCTAAAACTTATCCAATCAGAGAATTTCTTGCTTCAAGCCCTCTATATGACTATATCCTCTGGGTCTATCCTATAGCTGTCCATTGTGGTAAGAACAAGTAATTTTCCTGACATGGAGCAGCAGTCCTGCTTTCGCTTAAGTCTCATCGGTAGCCACAAACGCATACAATGTTATCGAGAACACAACGGCTCTTCCAGAGCCTGATCATGCAATTACATAGCCATGGTCAGGATCAAAAACAGTCGTTGAAAAAGTTGAAAAAAGTCCCACACAAGATTTTACATGTTTAGTAAAACAGGCTAGATTTAGACTAAAGATAAATTGATAAACAATTAACACCTATGTGTGTAACCATTCTGGAGAGGAATCCCAATGTCCGTCATCTGCCATATGCAGGATCATAGGTGCCAATAACAGACTCTATGGGTTTTCTACAAAAGGTGCAACCTAGCTACCGTTAGCTACAACTCTCTTTTTGACCATAGTTTTGATACTTTTATTTTGGTTTATGATACCACTTTGATTTTAGAGTTTCAAGTTCCAAGAATCTAGAGCGTTAATGATTATTAAAATATTTATCTCAAAATTTATTGGGCTATTGCTTGCTAAAGTTCTAAGTGACTATTTGAAATTGACGAAAGGAGAATCGTACACTTGTCTGGGAAAATAAAAGTTCTGTTCTTTATTTGAGTTCCAGCGCAAATATTTTTGCCAAATGTCTAATTTTTTGAAACACAAATGAAAGGAAAGCTGAATTGCTGATGCTTTGTGTTGTAAATTATTACAATATGTGAATACTAGCGCCATCTATGTTAAAAAATAAGTATTCTAATCTGCCATACGTTGTCTGTTGTTTTTCCTTTTGATAAACAAAATTACTTTTGTTCGATATTTCATGGTGCAAACTGCGTTTCATTTTAGGTTAATGGGCCCAGACCCCCAATTAGATCAGATAATCGCGAAAACAGTACTAAAAGTAAAAGTGAGCTACTTGTTTACGTAATAGGTGTATTTCGTAGTAGGATTATAGCTTAATTGGACTGTTTCCTTTTGTGTTGTGTGCGGTGTGCGGCTACATCAATAAAATGGCGGCGGCTAACTACATTACGAACGTCCCAAAATTAAAAGGACCGGATAATTACGATGAGTGGGTCTTTGCTGCAGAAGATTTCTTAATTTTGGAAGGAATGATGAAGTGTAAAAGGAATCAGTGGATTCTGTGGACGATGCGAGGACAAAGGCAAAATTGATTCTGACAATAGATCCATCATTGTACGTGCACATAAGGAACCTATGAACCTATAAACTGTGGAATAAGTTAAAAAGTTTATTCGATGATTCTGGATTTGCAAGAAGAATAAGCTTACTGAGGAATTTAATTTCTATTCTTTTAGATAATTGCAGTTGTATGACTTCATATGTTACTCAAATTATTGAAACGGGACAGAAGTTGAACGGAACAGGATTTGCAATAAATGATGTGTGGATTGGTTCATTGTTACTAGCTGGATTGCCTAAAAAATACGCACCGATGATCATGGCGATTGAGCATTCGGGGATTCAAGTGACAACGGACGCCATTAAAAGTAAGCTTCTTGACGTGGAATCTACTCATAAACATAGCGGAAGTGACGTTGAATCGGCATTCGCCGCTTCGAAAAAATGGCAACACCAAAAGAAGTCTATGCCCACGAAGAGCCAAAATGGCGGACCAATGAATGTACCTCAAAAGCCACTGGCAGCAACAATGGTATCAGGCGATATTTGGCATCGAAGATTAGGACACATTAACAGTGATTACATGAATAAAATGAAAAATGCTGTTGAAGGAACGCAACTGGAAGAAAAGGTGGATATTAGTAAATCAACGTGTACTGCCTGTTGCGAAGGCAAGCAGTCTCGGCTGCCTTTCACACATAAAGGTACCAGATCTGATGAGCAGCTGAAGGTGGTACATACAGACATCTGTGGACCGATGGAGACCACGTCACTTGGAGGCTCAAAGTATTTTTTATTGTTTATAGATGACTATAGTCGCATGACATTTATATACTTTCTTAAAAATAAGAATGAAGCATTGAAATGTTTTCAACAGTTCATGGCAATGACAGCGAACCAAGTCAACAAAAGTATAAAGATCTTGAGAAGTGACAATGGACTTGAATATTGTAATCAGGAATTTGATGACTATTTAAAGAAACTTGGTATTTTACATCAGAGGACCAACCCTTATACTCCCCAGCAAAACGGATTATGTGAGAGAATGAACAGAACGGTGGTTGAGAAAGCCAGATGCTTATTATTTGATGCTAAACTGGATAAGCGTTTTTGGGCAGAAGCTACAAACACAGCTGTATATTTGCATAATCGTACCATTTTGTCAAGATTAGATGGGAAGACACCTTATGAGGTGTGGATGGGAATGAAACCAAATATTAGTCATCTAAGGATTTTTGGCGGCATTGTAATGGTACATGTAGCTAAAGAGAGAAGAACAAAATGGGATAAGAAGTCTCGTCAATGTGTATTGGTTGGATACCCAGATAATATCAAAGGATATAGGGTATATGATCCTGTAACAAAAAAAATAACAACAAGTAGAGATGTGATTGTTATGGAGAAGCCGAGCTCATATACTTCTATTGAAATTCAAGATGTGGCAACACCTACTCCTGACCCAGAACCTGAACCTAAAATGTTGAACTTGAAGAAAATGGGGGACGACCCTCTGACGCACAATATGGACCAGGGCAAAAATGAGTCATGTACACCAACAACAAGTGAGTTTGGAGATGCTGAAGATTATGAAGAGTCCTTGGAAGAAAAAAAAGTGACAGGGTCCAGACCCGTAAGAGATAAGCGTCCCCCAACAAGATATGGTTTTGGTGGAGCTTGCTTCAGTCAATATGTCTGTCTTTGAAAGAAGCGATACAAGGACCTGAAAGAGAACAATGGTTGCAAGCAGTTAAAGAAGAACTATCGAGTTAGGAAGAAAACAGTGCATGGGAACTGGTTGATCCACCCCGTGATGGATCTATAGTGCAGAGTAAGTGGGTGTTAAAAAAGAAATATGAACTTGACAATACAGTGAGATAACGTGCGCGTTTGGTGGCAAAAGGTTTTACTCAGAAATTGAATATTGACTATAATGAGACATTTTGCGCTTTAGATACCAAAGAAAAATATGACCAAATCTAGAATTTTTCTGTCTGAAAGATTTATTTTTTCACAAAAAGAAAAATACAACAAAAATATTCCGACTGTTATTTGGATTTTAAACCTTTCCGAAACAAGTCATTTTAATTGTTACCTCCCCATTCAGCAGAAATTGGCGGTCGGGACGCTATGGAGATCTTGATATTCAAAAAAGTTGCAAACACGTTTCCTCTTTTCAGATGGACATTTCCAAGTCCTTTTCAACTGCTAGCATTTTTTCATTACAAAAATAAACGTTGAACGAAAAATTTTAAATCGGTATTATCTTATTAGTTATAGATACAGTAAAGGCTTTTGTCTTTTTCTTACTACAATACACAAAATTCTGTTCAAGGGAAAATCCTGTCCAACTTCCGACGGCAAAATGTATTTACTTTCAGTTGAAATTCTACTATTTCAGTATCCGACCAGAACTTTAAAAATGATATCCCTTGGGGTAGCGGTTAAAGTTATCCCTTCACTTCACTTAAATCGTCTTAAAACGCAAACTCAAAAAAATTACATCATCACGCTTTGACATCTGGAATGTTAACAAACCTTAATTGCTGTAATTTTTATAGAAAGATTCTAACTTTACCAACAGAACAAATAACTTTTGCACTACACTTTAAATCAACAATATAAAATAATAATTTTAAGTTACAGTTACTAATTAAATTTGCATAACAAGATGAGTATTTACAGTAGTTGTGTAGATTTTCGAAGAATTTGTTTTTAGAAGGAATACAAAAAATGCAGACATTTTTTTTTCTTTCATTTCCCAAGAGAACTGATCTTCAAGATACCCAAGGTTTCAGATAATCCAATGCAAGAACTAGACGAAGATGTAGGAAGATATGTAGCTAGATGTCGCGTCGTATTGGTTGCCTCGCTTATAAAAACGGTTGACTATCTCAGATCGAGACCTATCGGCGTTCCTTGGACTTTAATACACTATGCTTGCAATCATAAAACCCATCGTTTTTGTTATGTCGATTTTTCCAGTAACACTACCAGCAAATTATTTTATTGTACTTCTGATTAATAAATTATTGATTTTCAATGGTAATAACCACTTATCATTTAGAATTTACCATGAAAGCTTTGTTGTGACACGCATTAAGATGTATTTATTGGATGAAAAATGTTCTTAAAGTAAGAAAATTGTCGTTAGATAAACTACTTACTTGAGAAAATGAGGCACTTTATAAGGGGGGACAAACCCCATTAAAAGTTGGTTACACATTTTTTGTTAAAAGAGCTTTTCGTTGTTCCAATTTATATTTTTAATGCCCCATTTATTTCAAACTTAGCACTAAATAATCGTCCCGTCGCTACGCCAAGTGTCATTTGTTATAAGAAAAGATGCGTGTTTTATAATGGCAAAAGAAAAACTTTCATAAAAACAAGATCGAATCACTTTTTCGAACTTTTATTAAGCTTTCGGGTCTCCATTGTAAAAACGCTTTTAAAGACTCGCGTTTTCTTTAATAATTAATCAAAAACTGTTTTGCGAGGGGGTAGAGAAAAAGCATGAAGCTGTTTTAATTGTTGCGTGCAAAACCGGAAGAACTAACTTATTGTGTCATAATTCAAAAGTTTTCCTCCACTTTTGGTGAGTTAAAACTCTTATCTTGAAAAGGGAAAACGACCCGACAAGACGCACGTGTTAAATTGTGTTAGTTGGTAGTTTTCCTTTGGAGTTAATAATTACAAAGGAAATAAGTGTTTCCTTCTCTGTTAGCCTTGAATTTATCATCTCATGGAAACCACACCCTCCTCAATTTCCCAACCCTTTATTAAACATAGTCCGTAACTTACCTTAAAATTGACGCAACAGTTGTTGTCTTTGTTGGTTTATTTTACAAAATTAAATCGAGGTTTAATTTCTTAGAAGGAAAATGCGTTGGAACGGGATGGTTGCTTAAGGCATATTTAAGTAAGGAATAAACGTAGAAAGATTAGAAGGCAGACTAGGTTGTATTATACAAGAAGATTTTTAACGTTATTGTGTTGTTTAATTAAATTTCACATGAAAGGCTTCATCTAGAACAAAAACAGTTCTGAATAATTAGGTACGGTAGATTGAAATAAAGAGAGCTTCACACTCTTGTTTTTTACTTTATTAAGTTGTATGTTTGCAAACGCTATCAGTAGTGTCATAACAAGAAATTTAATTAGCTCTTATTAACATTTTCATTTAAAATTTCCACTTATAAAATAGCAAACTGCAATAAAAGCCATAATGCAAATTGTGTTCCGCAGAAAATTTGCATTTAAATATCAAATATTTATCGTACGGGGTAGAAAAATGATTTTACAAAATTTTGTGAGTCCCTGCTAGTTTCTGACTGGTAAACAAACGTATTCCTTTTTGCCTACAGGCCACAGACTGCCTTGTCTCTTAAATGCGCTGGTCTTCCTCTCCGAAAACTTTTTCTTGAATAAGTCTAAGTAAATATTTTAAGTAGACGTCCAAATAACAGTTGTTTGACCTTTTTAAGGCCTGTGGTACTAGAATGAGTCAGTACGATTTCATTTGTTGTATCGTTAGGATGAAGTAGAGTGTTAACAAAAATCAAGTAGCGGTGACCAAGTTTACATTGCTAAGTACTACAACAATATCTTAAACTGCAAGTTTCCCCCCATACAGACTTCACATTTTCTGTTTCAGTAGTACTCGCAGTACAAGTGGACGTGCTCTTCATAGTTACCCTTATGTTGTGACCAGACCAGACATCGCATGCCTTCCCGCTCTTATTTTATTACATTCAGTGATTGCTCCACAACAGTTCTCAGTTCAAAATCTTTTCCTTCATGATCAAAGAAACCTATAATAGCCTATAACCTATAATAACTGCATATGCTTCGCAACTAATAAAACTAGAAAACTAAATCAATGGATAAAACTAAGAATTATGCCATAAATCTACAAACGAGTCATCTTTTAACACCAAAGCTAATGCTGATAAAAAAACAAATGTCAACGCTTCTTGCTTACCAAGAAAGAAACTTACATGCCAAAGAGAATTCTAACCGGTAAAATGATACACGAATTTGAGGAAGTTGCTGTACCAAGGAAAAATATGACTCCATTCTTTTGCAGGAAAAGGCTAAAATTGAAATCAAAGAGATGAATGCGTTCCTCTTCAATGAGCAACAATCGGTATTTCAACAGAACTTGCCTTCTGCTACAAAATTATAACCACATCGAAATAATTGCGTTACAACAGTCTACAATTCACAACTGGAGCTGGCCTTTTGAGAACCAAGATCTTAATCTGCTTGGCAATTTTTCGCTGAGGTACCAGTAGCGATTTGCCAAGCGAATGCTATAGCAATAATTTTTAACTCAACATGTGACAGAGCTATAGGTTGTCTTCAAAAATCAAAGTTACAATTAGAGACTTCCAAACAACTGGACTCTATTGCATTTGACACTAATTGAAATTTTTTTGGCATTTCTGAATGCTAAACATTTCAATATTAATTCTCAGAGAAACTCAAACTGTTGAAAAATACCCTTCTGTTGTTGAACTATTAGAATGTGGATTGCTAAGACAGAAAAGAGAGAAAAACCATCTTTTATCACGAAAAGATCAAATAGGCAATTCTAATGCAAAGCAAAGTATCTGTCAACAGCCAAAATTCTTCTGGAAGATTCAGTTATGTTATCCTAACTTGGGAATTATTTGGTAAGAACAGGAAACATTTTTCTGGTAACGCCTAGCTCTTTAGCATGATAAAGGTTTCTTCTCCAAGATTAAATAGTCCGCGAACTAGAAAGGATTGATTGTTTCTAGATTTCTGAGGTTTGTTTATTTCAGTTTTCAGTCCGTATCTTAAACTATTTTGGAGATAAGATTCATATTGTTTGTTTTATGGTCAACCCTGTATGTAAATTGCTTTATCAGCCTTTAATGTACTGTGTATAAGCTACAGTATAGTTAAATCGTTCCAAATTAGTTTTTGATGTTGAATGGGCATGATTTTCTTTTACGGGTATCGACACTTGGCAGGAATCTGCAGCATCCTAAACTTGGTGAGTTATAAAAACTACAGCGTGTTTGGCCTATTCTGCCCTATAACTTTTTTTCTCCAAAATGCACTGTTTTTGAGATAGAGGGTATCAAAGTTTTATTTAAAATGTTTTGTTTTTCTAAAATTTCAAGAATGAGGTATAATACCAGAATAAAATTTTCTACATTGTTGTTACTGTACGGTCTCTACTATTTTACGTGGTCTTTTGTTTGATATCCATATCAGAGACGGGACATTGAGAGGGCGCTTACCCCACGACTCTAAAAGAAATTGCTACGCTACTGACAGATTAAAAAATCTTTCTACTTTTGGAATCGGCAATCAATTTGGCAAAAAAGCTTTTTTTGCATCTTTCCCGTAGAATGCGTCGTTTGCAAGTCAAATTGGGTTTTTTACACTTTCTAGAATTTAACAGCCTATGGTAAGGTCATACACCATCTCAAGAACAGAATTTTGACAAAATTTAAGCCTTTTCCGTCATGTAACTTTTCTTCAGAGATGCAGGTTGTCAAACCAAAAAATCTAAGTTAAATTCGATTCTCCGTACGTCGAAAACGCTGCACTTTAAGACAAAAAGTTATATGGCAAAGTAGTTTTAATCTTTGTCTTTTGAAATGACGTATGGCTTTCCCATAGACTGCCGAGTTTGAGAGGTTTTTGAAAAATCCAATTTTGCTCGAAAACGATACATTCTACGAGGGAAATACAAGAGGGGCTTTTTTGCCAAATCGATTGTTAATTCCCAAAATAGTGAAATTTCCTAGTTCAGATCAGAACAATAAAAGTAAAATATTCTGTGAATTTTACAAATGTTATTAAGGAAGTAAGGAAAAATCAAAATTCTTGGTTTATTTAGAAAGTTCAATTCACAGTTTCATAGTAGTTTTTGATCATCATAATCATCACCGGTATACTGGAAGTTCATTGTGCTTCAGATTGAAATGGCCCTATCAGAAATGTGTGTATGTGCATAATGCCTAGACTCGACCTTTTGTGATATTTTTCTTCATTGGATAAAAAATTTGAAAACAAACCATGACGTCGCATAACAAATAACTGTCCAGTCTAAAGCAAACTAGATGTTTTTAAAACAGATTGGAAAAGATTTTAAGCGTGAAGGATTACGCAGAGTATTACGCTAGAATCAGGAACTGTCAGAACATATGATATTTCTCTGAAAATCGAAGAGTTGGAAAACATAACATACACCAAACAATTTGACCAGTCAAAAGTCTTTGAGGAAGTAATATTTATGCAATTTTTGTTAAATTAGAAATGAGAGTGACTGTTTTAGAAAATTTTGATTTTGGCACTAGGCTCCAACCTGGGCTCAGTCTGATTCTCTGTGGCTGTGTAGGAATAGAGAAACTTGGAAAATAAATTTCCTTTTTGACATAAAATGTATGAAAAAAATCACCTGGTTCAAATCTAAGCTGTGTATGATTTTCTATGACTGTAAAAGGCTATAGCGTGATTCAGATAAATTTTTTGGCGTACGATGTGCGAGAAGTATCGCTTGGATATAATTTAGGGCGAGGAGGGCACAGGATTGTTTGGAATTGTTCATGGGCATAGACAAAATGAAATCTAGTAGAGAAAATGAGCAAAACGAAAACCAATTTTCCTTTCTTCAATTAAAATGGCATTAAAGCTGAAAAGAAAACTCAATGTATCGATTTCTACCTTACTGACTTTTAAAGTTTATCCATTTTGTCTAAGTTTCTAGTTTTGTCTACAAAACACAATAAAACTATTTTTGCCTAACCAATAAAACTTATAATGTGAGCGTATTTGAAGAAAGTGTCTATAGGCAACTGTTTCGATTTCATATCAAACAAAAATTAAATTTTGCATCTTACAGTAAATTTACCATGATGCGTAATAGAAGTTTTGTTTCATCAATTAATAAATAAACTATGATCTGCCATTTAAAATTAAAGTAATTATTATAATGAAAGCAAATTGGAAGAAAAGTAATTATGATTAATTAGGTTAATTAAAAATTTAGTATTAATGGCAGTTTCTATAAAACTTCTTGGTAGCACACATCTTTATTAAATTTTACTTTCTAATTTTTTATACTTATCATCATTTATTTTGATAAAAGGGATCTGTTAGAAAATGGAAAATTATTGTTTGCTTAACAATCCGCATTCTGTTTTAGTAGTTACACGAACAAAAATAAACTGAATTTTTTAATCCCGGGGCAGATGTATTTAAAACACTCTTTTAAACTTCTAAAAGTCTAAAAATATCACCTTCAAATGTTTTTTCTATTTAGTTACCTGTTAAAGCTCGCGCAAATTTTAAATCAACATTAATTTTAAAAATAACTCGGAGGTCGTCTGCAGATGCTAATTCATTTCAAAATTTAATATTCTTCCAGAACAAACTTTAATCATTAAGCCATCATCATTATCATCACCGACCGTCAAGCTGCTTTCATGCAGGCGTTAAATAAACCCAGTCTACTCTGTTTAATATTTACCAAGTTGTTTTTTTCCGTGTTTGTTATCCTTTTCTATTCCATACCGTTTACTGATAATAGTAGTATATAAAAGTTGTATATTATGGAGTTATTTCGCTACACTTCAACTGTGAAAAAGTGAAATTTTTCGCCTGATTTATTATGACAGATATCGCTTTTCTTCTGTTATCCATTAATCTAACCCATAGTTGCAACAGATAAATTTTTATACAAGTTGAAATGTTTATCTATCATCAATCTATGAGGGGAGATTATTATTGTTCTTTTTGGAATCATTAACGGATGTATCCCTTGTGGTTAGATAAATAATTGAGGCTTTTTCTTTGTATTTTTCTTGATTCCCAGATAATACGAAATATTTACGACTTGAAATGTAGCACGATATAAGTGGTAATGTAGTAGCAGTGAACGTATATCTCAAAATGTGGGGTTATATTTATAATAATTTTATATGGGAGAAAAATTGGAGGTTAGTTTGAATTGACAATAGCTCTACACTATACTGCATAAAGAACGTCTTATTGCCGCATGTCATTTCACACGTAGGTTTTGTCCATGAAAATTGATGATGTGTGTGATCAGCACGAATTGTCCGCAGTAGTCGGCTAAAGGTTTGGACCTAAATACGTTAGAGACCCCCGGAATCATATTGAATATTTTACTACGGACGTATTTTATTTTTCGGGGTGCTTCTTTTTAGATTTAAGGTATACTAGAGATAATATATGGCGGATCGTATAGAAACGACACCAAACATTTTCGATTATTTATAAGAATTAGGGTTCTATAATGTTTTCCCTTAAAAAATCATCTCTTCACTCATTCTGCTTCATTTACTATTTATTTTTACCATTCTTATATTGAATTATTTTTGTTATATTTTCTCATTCTTTCTTCTTTATTACCTTACATTTTTTTAAATTATTTAGTTCCATCAATTCAACTCATGCCCTAGCAATTCAAAATGATTCCTCTTTTCAATATTGTTACTTCCTTCCAGCTGATATTATTCTTTTATAGAACTTTCTATTATATTCCAACCATGCTCAAGGCCACCTGTTGAATCTAATCTGGTGCAATCTAATTTTCTTGCTTATTAGACATTTTATTGCCATTTAAATACTACAACCTTATATTTAAGAATCTTCATTCAACATTTGCCCAAAAATCAGGCAAGAGCGATTCATTCTGACATTTTTCTAGAGGAAAGGTCTAAAAGACAGGC
This sequence comes from Ignelater luminosus, assembly GCA_011009095.1. Taxonomy (NCBI): domain Eukaryota; kingdom Metazoa; phylum Arthropoda; class Insecta; order Coleoptera; family Elateridae; genus Ignelater; species Ignelater luminosus. The sequence continues at coordinate 20,370 of VTPC01006244.1, read as the reverse complement.
AGTTTTGTTTTACAAAGCCTTACAGAGTTTCCTAGAACGTTAAAATACAAAACTAACTCAAAAAGGTAATTGGCTTAAAAAAATGGAAGAAAAATTATGGTTCATTCTAACCAGATGTCATAGTACTAGAGCAAATGCAGAAGGTTTCCTCTAACTTACAAAATTTCATACTCTTTCATTCCAATGAAATACCAAAGAAACCGTTTTGTGGCTCGGTTCCTAGGAACCAACGTCAATTCTCAAACAAAAAAGAATCAACGTCAAGTTCTTGCTAATGTTGAAAGAAAGACCCAATCGACTTTTTATGGCCACAACTCACGATGACAAGTCTAAGCCAGTCCTTTACTTTACTCTAAGTCTAATATAAAGCCAATTTTGTACAGCCTATTTCGGCTACATGATGAACCGTTGACAAGATGTCTTTATTTTAATATATGGAGAATTCATGCCAAATACGGCAAGTACGACTTGTTTGTATTGATTGATTATACTTTTCCTGACGAACTTCATATTGTACATTTGGGGGCAAGTATGCTTGTAACGGACACTTTTCGCTACCGTTCCATGTGATTGTTTGATCGGTACTTTCAGTGTGTTCTTTATTTGTTTTTCTCGTTTGGAGAGATGGATGTGCTTGATGCAGTCACGCTGAGAGATCAATTAACCTTCTTGTAGTTTTTCTGGATTTTTTTGTAAATCAACTAGGGTTGACGATTAATTTCAACGTTTAGTAAACTTTTTGTTCCGGTTTTATTTATTCGATTCCTAACACTTATCAAATTTGTTTTTATTTTAATATAATTTAGAAATTTTGAATGTTAATGTTTGTTTGATGACCGAATTTGTGCTTAACATACAAATTTATTTCTTGTTCATTTAGAAACTATCATCAGAATAAGGAACATTTACAGAAATTACTATTGTTTTTATCAATTGTTTTATTACAGCTGATTTGCTTCTACGATTAGATCTGTATCGCAGCGGGATTCTTCGAGTTAAGCCGTGTAATTGTTTCCATTTTTTGTATTTCATATTTTAATGAAATTTATTTATTTTTTAATAATAATCAATTATTAGTAACGGTCACGTGTGACATTTACAGTAGCAAATTTCTTGTTTATTACAAGTTATGGATAAAAGTTTAACCTTAGATTTTATTTGTTGAAATTCTATTTATTTCAAATTGTTTTTTAAAATCTTTCTCTATGTTGTATTTTAGATTAACAAGAATGGGGTGATAGATGATTTGTAGCGATTTTGTTTTTATTAATTTCTGGTATTGACCTTTAAAGAAAAAAAGACACTGGCGCCTAGTACTGTTTTTTCAAGTTAATAATTCTTTTAGTATATGTATTGACCAATTTTTTTGTATTTTATTGTATGTATAATCTCCTTATCTGCGCTCAAGGCCACCAACTATATTACGTTACATGCTTAAATTTATAATTTCCACTGCGGAGAATAGAAATAGTCTTTCCAACCATAGTAGTAAATGTTTTCCAGGAAACAGTGGGAATAACAACTAAAGAAAAAGGATAGTGTAGAAACAACAAGAGCAGTCCAAGATTTTTAATGCCCTTTGTAATTAAAACGACAGCCTAAACTATGACAAATTAAAACTGAAAATTTGGAATAATTGAAACAAAAAAATTTCACTACAGCAATTAAGTAACAGAGAAAGTAAGAGTCAGGTCTATAAAATAAAAATGAAAAACATATTTCAAAATTAAATCTAATTAATTACAATAATTCCAGTAATTCAAACTATAACTTGAAAAAAAGCGTTACAAGTACCGACAAACCTAATTTTTTCGTTGATATTAAAGATGCAAAATGTTTGTTGCTTTAGAAGCCGCGTTTTATTTTATACCTTGTCGAATCTGTTATTCAGCACAATAGATACAAATACAAATTGCAAATTGTGGTTGCGAAAACCAAAATTAATTTTATTAAACGAATAATAATAGGACAACTAATTGATTTCAATTTATCTCATGTGAATACATTATTTTAGAACAAATTTAGTATTCCTATTGAAATTAATGTTTTAAACACGGTCCATTATAATTAATGACACAAAAGCATCAGCATACATCCACATCTAAATTAATATTTATGCAAATGACGCAAGATAATTCCCAGTGACATTCAGCAACGGTGAATTCCGCTGGTGCATTATTTCTACTATTAAATAGAATATCCATAACAACACTATGATCTATTATCATTTGATTTCGATAGGTATCGCAAGAACAAATTAATGAACAAAAGAGACTTAGTGTCAATGTCCGACCACAACGGTATTATTACGTTCATACTAGAGTTGTCCTTGTCCTTATGTGGTGCCTTATATGCCTCCCATTTGACGCTTGTTTAGCGCTGTTGGCAAACGACTCCAATAACCCTAAATCACGGATCGTTTTGTCCTTAGGGCTTGTCAGCACCAGTTTAGGTTACGCGACTCGAATTGGAATCCTCATTATCTCGCACACACGACATCGTTTAACTTAGACAGCAAGTGTATGATAAGATTTTCTTTTCTTTTATTTTCGAGTAATTTTAAAGTCGATTTTAGCATTTTGGTTTTGAAGGAGACTTAATTGGTTTTTGAAACACGAATAATAATTATTTAGTTTAGAGGAACGTTTGTACGGCTTCTAAAATCAACTTTATATAATTTTAATGTTAATTAAAATATTTCAATTTACCTGAAGTAATTAACTGGGAGTAAATATTTCTTTTTGGTTGAATACTGTGTAATTGCGAAAGAACGAAATAGAATTTTAACTGTTGGCACTTATTTAATAAAGAAGTGTTGATGGGTGAAATTAAGTTTTTAGTTAATGTAGAAAATGTTTAAAATTTGCGGAAGATTAAAGTTTTTTTCCCAACTTCAATTTTCCAATTAATTAATAAAATAATTTCTTTCAAACTTAACGCATAGTAGATGTGTTTTTCATTGAATGTCTGGTTTTCTGAAATCTTGGATATATAAAATGTAGAGAACCCCAAATCTCATACTGTGAGATTATTTAATTTATAATCGCATTAAGTTGATCCGTAACGATTTTAATCATGCATCGTTAACTTCTCAAAATTAGCAAAATGAAAGTATTCTTATCCTATTTTAATCCGCTTTTAATAATCATTGACTAAGCCTTAAAGCTCATCTGTGTTACCCTTGGACAATATATTCTTGTGATCCTCTGTAAGTACAGTTCACAAAAGGGATTGTTAGAAATCATGCTAGTCCGAACGAACAGTTTAAAATATCTTTGTTTAGCTCCAGTCAGAAAAAATAAAGAAACACCGTCGGAACGGCTTCTATAGTAAATTGCCACAGGAAGATTTTGCGTCCGTTTAAATAGGGCGAAATCGTCTACATTAAAAAACATAACTGGAAATATGTGATACCTCCAAAGAAATCTTAATTGATTGATCGACATAAATTATCTGGTTTTATGACGATCATAAAAGTTTACGAGGGATGTTTGACGGAAGCGTGACTTTCCGCTAGATGGCGCTGATATCGGTAAATCGAAAACATTAGCATATACGTCAGTCTTTTAGAGGCTTAACCTCCAAATTTCATGTCAATCTGTAAAATAGTATACATTTGATAGTCATAGAAATCAATTAAGTTTGTGCTATTTTGTAAATATGGAAAAACGTGAATTTCGTGTTTTAATTAAACATTATTTTTTACGTGGAAAAACAGTGAAAGAAACTGAGGAGAAATTACGGAAATATTACGGTGAATCTGCTCCATCGCATGGAATGGTTTCCAAGTGGTTTAATTCATTTAAAACTGGCCGTATGAGCACTGACGATGGTGAACGCCCCGGGCCCTTACAAACGGTCACTACTAAGGAAATCGTTGACAAAATCCATAATATGGTAATGGCTGATCGACGTTTGAAAGTGCGCGAGATAGTTGATGCTGTTGGCATCTCAATCGAACGGGTGCATAATATTTTACACGAACATTTGTATATTAAAAAGGTATCGGCAAGATGGGTGCCGCGATTACTCACAGTGGACCAAATGAGAATTCGTGTTCAACCTTCAAATCAATGTTTGGTCATGTTACAACGTAATCCAGTTGAGTTTTTTCGCCGATATGTGACTGTTGACGAAACCTGGATCCACCACCATACCCCTGAGACAAAGGAACAGTGAAACAATGGATATCACCAGACGAACGTGCACCAAAGAAGACTAAAATTGGTCACTCGGCTAATAAGGTCATGGCGACTATTTTTTGGGATTCTAAAGGCATAATCCATATTGACTATTTGGAAAGGGGTAAAACAATAACTGGCCAATATTATGCTGATTTATTGACCCGTTTTGATGTTATCTTAAAGAAAAAACACCCACATTTGGCACGTAAGAAAGTGCTCTTTCATTACGACAACGCCCCATCTCATTCATCTGCAATTGCAACCGCTAAATTGGTACAATTACGCTACGAACTGCTTCTCCATCCACCATACTCACCGGATCTGGCCCCAAGAGACTTTTTTTATTTCCGAATTTGAAAAAATCTCTCGCAGGAAAAAAATTCGCATCAAATGAAGAGGTTATTGCTGCAACGCAGGCCTATTTTGACGAGTTGCCAAAAGAACATTTCTCAGAAGGCTTAAAGAAATTGGAAAGTCGTTGGACTAAGTGTGTAGCACTTGAAGGGAACTATGTTGAAAAATAATAAAAAAAATCTAGGCTAAACCTGTTTTTTATTGAAATGTCACACTTCCGTCAAACAGCCCTCGTATAAGTGCAGCGTAAAGAGAGGTTAATGTCACTAGAAGCAATTTAATGACGTTTATGAAGAATATAAGAACGGGATTCCATCTTCTCTTAAAATATTAAATTACGCAACCATCGTGCTTCATATACCATATCGTATCGTATGATGATGATCAATGCTTGCATAATTTAATATTCTTGAGAAAAACAAAATCTTGTTCTTCTATTCGTAGATATAAATTATCCCCATAAAAGTTAGAACATTCATATTTCCTTTTTTGGAAATAATTTTTGAAGAACGTTTATCAGCTTTTCTGTTATCTACCAGTGTCGTCAGTTAACTCAAGAATTTTCAGCTTTATTATTTTATTAAACCACCGCGTCTCAATCTTGTTGCCTACGCGACCTTATATACTGTTTAACCTACAATTCTGTGACTTTCGCTTTTAACCTCTCAACAGATCAAAATCCTTAGAACTGTTCCGGCCTGACTCTACTAAAACTAATTTACTGCAGCACTACCATTTTTAAAAAGCTTGTAATGTCACTTTGTCTAAACAGTCAGATTTATCTAAAACAGTCCCGTCCACTAAAACTTCATATATGTTCAGAAACTAGAAATAGAGCCCTTGTTATTGTATAGTACACCCGGTATAATTGGTTGGTAACACAGTTCGATATCTTTGGAAATGCATCAGCATTAACATCGAACGACGAGCTTTTGAAAAGAACGAAAAGGAAAAATTGTTCATTAAGATAACTTGAAGTTGCATAAATCATGAAAATTGGAATAGAAATGAGATAACTTTTTGATTTCCAATTTGGCAAGGGAACAGGTAACCGTTTTAGGACAATCGTTTCAGCCAAAAATTGGCATAATGGTAAGGGATGATGTCACACGGCAGAAGTCTCTTCAAGGCGTTGCTCGCGATGCTAGAAGTAGAAGAGAAATTACACCGTATAAACTGTATTGCAACGAAGAGCTGAATGTGGCATGACAAATCAATGGAGCACCAGCAGCTTCTGGTGTTGGTGCCGACAATGGTGTTTTCGATGGTTCCGCGAATGATAAGGACTACTGGCCGTTTCAGAAATGATCTCTTTGGAAAGATATAATTAGAATTGGGCAGTCATTCTGAAACGCTGCTTGTGGTGATCAAAGCTAGATACGGATCACACTGTGTAGACCGTTTCGAGGCTAAAACGTGTACGTAGAGCAGCGCTTCAGAGGAGCAGTAGCTGTATCTAGTGTTGGTGGTGATATTGGCTCTTTAGTGTGATGTTTCCGCAATTGATGATTTACAAAGGGAAACGATGGCCGTTTGAAGAATGACCTTTTCGGCCAGGGTTGGTTCAATAAGAAGCAGCAGCAGCTTCTAGTTTTACTGACAGCAGTAACACCTTGGTGTGGTGGTTCAGAGTCTGTGGTATTCGGTTTGTGCGACGAAGAACATGATTAGATTATGTGGGTCTGAGCTGTACAAGGGTGGTGTTGCGAATTTTTGGAAGATCAGTAGTGAAATCACGTTGAAGTAGTAGAGTCTTCAGTGAGGAATTTATGGAAATTACTGTTTCGGTATTTAGCTTCAGCATAAAGCAAATCCCGTAAAAACCTTAATGAGAACAGACGGCCTGGGGATGTTTCCTGGACTTCCCAAATACAGACGTTGCTCAAAGATTTTTGTTTTACAATCTTAGGGTAAAATTGCTGGCTTTAATTAGGTTTGAGTACGTAATTCGAAATTAGTTATTGAAATAATTAGCGAAAAGTCAAATAGACAAATTTTGTTTTACAGACGCCTTCTTCAAATTGACCCATTACTCTTTACCCAAGAACAGGAAGTTAATGCTGATTTCTTTATAAGCTGTCGTTGTTTATAGAAGTCTTCAAAACTCTATCTGGCTTTTAACATAATCATGTTACGCAGTATTAAAAATATTTTATAAGTAAAAGTATGTGAAGGTCATACTTGAAAACTTTTATTTTTAGTATACATAACTAGAAGTTATCTAAGAAAATATTGTTACATCTTTACATTATTTATAGTACCATTAAGTAATTTATTAGTTAAAATTAAATTTAATTTTGTTTAGTTCAATTGATATTTTAAAAAATGAATGCATTTTTATTGCACTTACAGGAGATAAACAATTTCCATTTCATTTATTAAATTTTTTACGCTATTTTGTTAGCATTCCTTAGAGATTACTTACATGCCCTATATGTTATTATAAATGTCACTTTTCGCTAACACGAAACTTCCTTCTAAATTTATGGTCCCACCTAACCGCACATTAATGTATGTATGTGCACATCAACTTGTTTAAAATAAAACCAATTTTGCTAACAGCGGCGCGTAATTTAATATAACTCAACGTGACATATTTTTAATATACAACATCTAATTCAAAAAGTACTCACCTTTTAATCAAAGAAGGAAAAATTAGTTGTAGGATGACGCCCATCAAAATTAGCACGTTCGAAGTTTCTTAAAGGTAACCCCAAAACGATTTTCCTTTCAGAAAAGCCCACCTGAAAAGATAAAAGCCTTGAATTCGAGCAAATGTCGGTGTGTAACATTACTTCCATACTAATTTAAAGGCGTTTTGTTTGCTAAATCCGGTTTTACTTTAATCACAGAGACTTTGCATTCAGAGAAGTTAAACCTAATACATTACTGAGCTCAGAGTGGATTTTATAAGATCAATGCTAATTTGCCAATACCTGTATTATTATAAATTTTAGTAATCCCTGCTCTGAAACCTAACCTATACACATTTATAAAGATAAATTCGTTATTATCAGAAACATTTATTGCCTGCTGTTGTTTCCCACAGGGAGATGTAAACCTCAAGCCGCATTTTAGTGTATTAAGAATATCACCACCATCATTCCCTTTGGTTAATTTTGGGTGTATGCCAAAAAGGAGAGGAACAGTTTAGAAATAAAATTAAATTAGAGGTCTCGGACCGGCGCTGTATTTTATCCACTTTGTTGCAGGATTAATAGAATTAGAACATGCTCTGGGTTTAGATTATACAAGGAACTTCTTATTCTGCCTTTTATTTGCTTTTACAAGTCGAATTTAACTTGCTTTCAGAAAGTAACCCGTGGAGAAGTGTTTTTTAAGTCCTAAATTCACTCCAGACTAATTTAATTTTATACAAGAAATGAAATGCGATTCATTGCCTATATAGCATTTCCTTAAATTTAAAGACGAGTATCACGAATATGTGAAGTAGTTTGATAGAGGTAGATGACGTTTTTATTTCACTTGTCAACTTAAATTGTAAATTTTACAAGAGTAAAAAACATTCTTTAACGCGCAATTTCCTCGTAGAAGACTGAGATTAATTTCTAAAATACGAAAGCCAATAGATTTCAATTTATTTTCTTTTTAAAATGAATGCTAGAAGCTGTAGAAAAGAGAAAATTCTTTTATAATCAATATTGGGATTTTTAAAGAACGTAAAAGCAATAATGGAAAAAGAGATAATTAAATCCGCAGAAATTACATTACGGGTATTATCCTCTGTGAATAGTAAGTAAAACCATAGACGATGGCAATTTAGAATTTGATAAGACTCCTCCAGGAAATGACACATTTCATCTTGTAAAGTATTTCGGATATTAGAAATCATTCTTAGAACGTCTTAGATGCTATAAAATTGTTAAATTCCCAGATCTTCAATTTGTTACATTCACTAAGCCGAATAACCTGTAGAAGCTTACACACGCTTTTAACCTATTGTTAAAATACAATAGAAGCTTAGAATCATGTTAACGTATGTAATGTTTAATTATGTAAATACAACAAAGACAATGCAAGATTTGCACGTTGCTCTTTAGCTAACAAAGAACTGAAGTAATATAAAAACGAAGAACATTTATCATTTACCTCACAATAACAGTGTCAGTCTTTTTTATTATTGCTTATATTTTGTTTGTTTGTGCAAATGTGTAATAAATCCATGAACTGTTAACTTGATGTATAGAGTCTGGTTACTCTGTGTATTTTAAGTTTATTAAAATTTCTTAACTTAGAAAACTTTAAAATTAAGTATTTGCATCAAAACTCAATAATTTAGAGTCGGATTTTCTAGCGTCTGGTAGATTTTAACACTTTACGTTTTGATTACACTGTATATTGCTATTAATTTTCTTGCGTCCGTTTGGTAGTATTTAATTGACGCCCTGCATCTTAAAAACTAAGTAATTTCAGGCAAAAGTTCATTGAAACTTCCCAACCTGAGGATTCTGTTTTGGCTCTGTTAGTTTCTGTTACAGTTGTCTGGTATTATTTATTACAGGAAACTTGGGATCTAAAAATTCTCAGTCGAGAGTTCATTTAAATTTTTTAATTAGAAAAGGTTTTTTCTTATTTAAAAAATTTCGGCACCATCTGATCACACTGTATATTGTCTTTAATTTCTTGCATCCGCTGGGTGATACTTAATTAGTATGCTGCATTTTAAGAACTCAGTGGTTCCAGACACAAATTCATTGAGTTTCCAATTTGAGGATTATATTTTCTATCATCTCGCAAAACTCACCACTTTACTTTCTGATCACCTTATATACGGTTACTAATTCTTCTGCATTATTTAGTTGTAAAACTCCGCATCTTATCATACTGTACATTTACATTAACTTTTCTGAACTTGTTCGGTTTTATTTATAATACCTTGCATTTAATTAAGCAGTTTTTGTTTTTTTTTTAGAATTAGGTTTTCAGGGTTTTTTCAAACTTAGCACTATAGCTTTCTTACCACTCTGTATACTGCTGCTAACTCTACTGCGTCTTAACAATTAAGCATTTGTAGAAATAAGTTAATCAGAATTCTCTCACTTAGAACTGAATCTTTTTTCATTTCGCAAAGTTTGTCACGTTGCTTTTCGATCATACTAAATATTCCTTTTTATTACTTTTCACCTACATATTATTTAACTAGCGCCTCGCATTATGACAAACATGAGTCTATTAGAATTTCCTAACTTAGGATTGGATTTTCTATCGTCTCGCAAAAGTTTGCTACATTATTTTCTGATCACACTGTAAATTGCTGCATTTGTTTGTGATTACTTATGAACACTTTGCGACTCAAAAACTAAGCATTTCCAGGCCCACTTAGCAACCATTAGATACGATTGCTGAAATTCTAGTAAATTCTAAGTAAAATACCTACAGTCAAGGCCCATATCCAGAATTTTGTTTTGTAGGGAAAGGCTCATTTCTCGGATTTTGCTCAGCGATGGCAGTTTCTAGGCTAGAAATTTGCTGCTCAGCTCTGTGTTAGAATAAATGTTTGGATTTTGGCGGGGCTTTAGCAATCTAAGATTTTGGCCTGTATTTCTCTCCTTAATGATTTTTTTCTCAAGATCAAACTTTTTCTACGTCTTCTGTTTGCATGGCTTCTACCAGTTTTCTTGTTTTTGATTTATTTTCTCTTGGAATAACCGTCCAAAGTTAAATTTTATGTTTTATTATTAGAGGCAATCAGTTGGCAAAATTTTTGACAGACACCTCATTAATGTTGTTAACCAAGTATTAGACTCTTGGAAGGACTTCTGCACTTTTAAATATCAATAATTTTTTTGGTTTTTTTAACTTTTGCTTTTTTCCCTTCTGGTTGCTTTTGCACTTTTTGTTCTTTTTTCATTACTCTTCTTGGTGCTGTCTACACTGTTGAATCATTTTTGTAAAGTTTGAGCATTTTCAACAAATGGCGGAGAAATTGCAGGTAGTATTAGGTTTAATTTTTGTTTTTTAGCTTTTTGAAATCAGCAAAATAAGTGCTGTGTGTCACTTTCAAATTTTAGAGTGATTTTGAGCAAGTTATAATCGGTCTTCACACGTTGATGTGATGTCATTGAACTGAATCCAAATTAAACTTTGGATACTTGAACTTAAATCTGCAGTGTTGAAGAAAGTTAAGGAAAATGTAGAAAATAAAAGAAAATTAAGAATATGCAGGAAGAAACAATAAAATAGAATTTTTTCTAAATGGCAAGAAACTATTTAAACTATACCTTCTACAAGATCAACGTAAAGACAGTTAATGATTCTCGTGTTTTTCTTTTTGTTCATTTATTAATTATATAATTTACACTAAAATATACAGCCTCAGTTATAGTTCTAATAAGCTGCATAATGGTTATTTCGTCAAACTTATTAAACAGTGAAAAGGTTACTCACCACTTGCAAGCAATATCAAGCAAAATATTTTTTATTTAGGAATTACCTGGTAATTACAAAGAATATGGTTGTTGGAAACTACAAGACATATGAGAAGTAAACAAAGATATATTTTTAGGATCCATTACACTAACTGGTACAAGATAGGAGAAAAACATTTCAAATATCGACTTATAATAAAAGCACAAAAAGCAGAGATCTCCTTTTATTTGCAGCTGACAAGACTAAATTGTCTTAATACGTAAAAAGTCAAGCAATTTCTCTTTCACCAAAAGAACTGATTTAAACCGTAGAAAGGCGAACCATTTATTCAAAGCAGTTAAGAGCATTTATTCTATTGAATTCACTCATTCAAGCTAATTTATGCAACAAAGTTTTTATACAAGTGATTAAGATATGTAATAAAGATAAAAGTTGCAAAACAAGAAGAAAAAGAAATAAAAATCAATTTCTGATTACTTTATCCTTGCAAGAAAAGGCAGCTGGAAAAGATTAACGAACACTGGAATCACAAGGAACACAGAGATTAATGGTAACCATTGTTTGGTAGCGTAGCACTTGCAATGAATAAAATGTAGCCAGTAGTATAAATCAAAGACAAAGCATGCTACATTTTTATCCAACATCTATGTAGATAGCTTACCATAAATAACAATTGCTGAAAAACTCTAATCTATTGTTTAAACTTTAATTCAAAACCATTTGTTTACTCATTTTAATTAAAGCAAAAAAGTTGCAAATTTATAAAAGAAGTCGTTTCCGATTTATCAGGGAGATAGGTCAAAGTTAATGAGGAAACGTTACATTTAAATAAAAAAAGCAGGAAGAAAATAGCAAACAAAAGATAAAATTAAACACAAAAAGTGTTGTTTGGAATTTATACCTTTTTCCCGAATAAAGACAGAAATTTCTGTTTCATGCAGTTAAATTACACCCCTGAAAGCACAAAAAGAATTCATCTGGACAATTTAATCTGAGTAACCGCTGGCAGGATTTACGGGCCATTAAAAAAAGGGAAAAAAGGACCCAGACCTTCACACTGAAAATGTTAGTCTTTTAAAATGTCTTTAAATCGTGCGAATGGGAATGTAGAAATTATGGACGGATGCAAAATTTATTTTGTAAAAAAGGTAAAATCTTTTCTTTAACAATTTTATGAGCATAACGAGAAAATACGTAAATGAGCCATAAAAAGTGTAACATGCCGAGCTGACAGATGCGGTAAACTTTTTTGATGAAAACAGTAGACGGAGAAAGTTGAGCAAATTTATCATGTTAATGAGTTAATCAGGAAAGAAAACTCATTTTTAAAATTTGTCGCTTCAAACTTTTTAATTAGGTATACACCTTAGACATATTTTTACGCCAACAAGGGGCGCAACAGATGAGGACTTTAATTACAGAATTATGACGGAAGAAAATTAATATTCCTTTTTTTTTATGAAAGATTTTTTCTCTCAGATGTTTGAATCAAACACTGTTCCCTTTACCTTTGAAATTGATTTAAATTAATCAGGTAAACTTTTATAATTAAAAAACACCTCCTAAATTAAAAGCTTTTTGTGGAAACATTTAAAAATTGTTAATTTAAAGCAAGAGCAAAATTAAATACCAATTTTCAATAGGGGCGGTTAGAGCAATCACTCACAGCAAAATTTTCCTTGGCCTTATACAAATTGTTTTATAATGGTTACTGAAATGTCACTTTTATGTGATTTAATTAAAAATGACAGTCGTCTCTCCTCCTCAAAATTGCTAAGGAATTCATTCTTGTTTTTGTTTCTAATAAAAAAGAAATTTTTTATTCACCACTCTTAGATAGTATTAGTGACGGCTACCACTAGAAGGCAAGGTGGGGCCGCTTTTAAAATTATAAAGAAAAACTTATTCCATCATTTCTAAATTAAACTTACATTCAAATTCCAGGTTATGGAAGTATGAAAAGCTCGACAGTCCTTCTTCCAATGCATAGTTAACATGCAATAACTCAGAATCATTTTTAAGAATTGCAACAAACTCTTAAGAATCACCAAATTACCCAGAAAGCTTTAAGTATGTACATGTTTGTCATATGATTGCTATCAATTTAATTAGAAAAGATATATTTTATCAATACGATCGAAGAATGTTGGTGACAAACTGAAAGCTACTAAATAAATCAGTGAAGTAATTAACAAATAAAAATAAATATTAAACCACGTCACTCTCTAAATAAAACTTCATGTGTAGTTATGCCTGACAGTAGTAGCAAACGCCCATCTTCATTGATGAATAGACTATGGTCATTACCGGATCCGTACCAGTCTCTAGAAATCACCTATACATCAGAGACCATAAACGAAAGAGCTAACGCAACTGTTTTCCATAATAATAAGACACGTTCTACGCACAGATTATACTAATCATCAGCCGTAGCAGCAAAAGGGCACCAATAATACCTATATGATTATAGGAACATGAAGATAACATACATAAGTCAAAATCGATGAATTAAAGGCACAAATACACTTTGTATAACGACTCTGATGAACGCGCTATTTTTAGACAGCTAACTGTCTTATACAACAAGATCTTTGAGCAAGAAAGAATACCTAAGGTACGAAAACATCCTGACATGGTCATATCTCGTAAGGGCAATGATAAAGATCTCATGACATTTACAGTCGTCAAAATCGTTACGCCAATATGCAATGCACGCAAAACAGCAAATATCATTACAACAATAGCCTGTGCGAACAACCTCTCGTTTATAAAACAACTAGAAAGCTAAACTATTCACTCACTAAAACCTGTTATAAGATGGAGACAATGTAAAACTAAACCCATCACCCGGTAAAACCACCTAAGCTATAATAAAAAGAAATCTTCAGAGAGATCCAATAATGAGACATGCTACCTGATACGTAGGCTTACCGTCAACGTGTTTTGTGTGCAAAATGTACTAAACAAATTCAAAAGAGCGGTGTTAGGTATCAAATCTTGCAGCTCTATTGTATTACTTTGTTATTATTGGCATAGAAACCGCTAATTTTGCTGCAGAAAAGTGAAGGCAAAACGTCCTGTAACCGTTGTGAGACCTTGGATAATCTAAAGCTAAAAATCAGAAACATTCCATTTTTATTGTTGGTATAGAAACTATTAATCCAGCTATAGACAAATAAAGGCAAACCGTGGCTCAAGATAGGTCCAAAGCTATGACACTGGACAATCTGAAGGCAGCTAAAAGTGTTTTTCTGTCTTTTAGAGAAATTGTGAGCGGCACATATAATCCAAATCCAAGACCATACCAATATCTACTGCAAAAGCAGTCGAAAACGTTTTCTTTTTGGGCAGTACTAAATAATTGAGGTAATAACTGTTTTGCGACCCTAAAAAATCTGAGGATAGTTATAAATATTTTTCTTTCGTCTTGTTTATTTACTTTCATTCTATTTATTTGTTTTTTTTTGGAAACGTTGCCTGCATTCTCTGATTGTATTTTTAAAATGCATTTGCTTGCGTTTAATATTCAGGACAACCAATAGGCGACGGTTATTCTAAGTACCATAAACTGAAAACGTAACGCTGATTAAGTACAAAACCCACATGAACAAGTCTCTAATTTGGCCGGGACGAAATTATTCGTTTGCAAGAGAACAGAGATTTTGCTGCACAACATACTTGTAATGTAATTTGGCGCTCAAGACAAATACAGTCATACGCAGGATACTTTCACGTTATCTACCCGCTGAAAGTTTTATTCGACGCGATATGTAAGTATAACAATCCTAATGTTAATATATAATTGCAAATTATTTTTATTTTTCAAAATAAGAAATTCAACTAAAAACCAACAAAAATCGCAAGTATACTAAAAAGTGTTACGAATAACCACCGACTGCTTTCGCTAGTTATATTTAGCGCAGTCAACAAGAAAGTAAACAAGGGAAGCTTATCTTTCACGCTTAAGAAAATTCTTGGTTAACAGGAAATATTGTAGGTTTCAGGAAACATTCCGAGATTTAGTCGGCTCGTTTAATTTCATTGCAACGCGTGTAATCGATAAGCACGAGTAACACCCCATGCCACCGCTCACTTAAAATACCTGTCTCTCCTAAGATGCGTTCAAGCTACTCTTATACTAATATTAGGCCTCTATGCAAATGTAAACATCACACAAGCATTAGTCAACGTGTATAAATCCTATAAACTTGACGGGATAGGAGAGAATAGGGGTGTACATAGTAGATAGGTTTCGTCGAGTATATTCCTCTAATCTACCCTTTCCTAGAAGTCACAGTCGGCGCACTCCGTGGTTTTCATGTGTATTCACACAGAATAAACATAATTACAACTTGAATACAAATATCTGAACCCCTTTTGTATCTATAGGTGGAATCTACCGAATACCACAGCACTAAATAGTATAAATAATGCAGGGAAAGATGTAGTCATAGAATGTTCCATTTAGTACAAAACTAGACATACGTACTAGGTATTAATTCATTAGTTCAAAATATCTTAAACTTCTTGAGCCTCTTATTTATTGTTTGTAATGTTAAACGTGACCCTGAGTATACAAAACGGCGTCTTTCATTTCGTTATACCTCCAATTAGCTGAACGAGTTGGTTTAAAAGAGAAAAGAGACGAGTGACGGGTCTCAGTTGCTTGGCTGGGACATGGATTCCTAGTCATTTTTCCTATTAATCTAAAACGTGGCAACTTAAGTATTTTATTATTGCAGCACATTCGTATTTACTTAATCTTTTGCTTGGACATAAAATAATTAACAAAACACTAACATTTATAAATGTATTTATTGCTTAAACTCAGAATCAAAAGTTATGAAAACAAAATGTAAACAAAACACTCAAAAAACGAATTACTAAAATGAATCAAAACCCACGCGTCTTTCCAAAGTAAACACATCAATACTTTTCGTTTGTACTTGAAATAATCTCAGAAACTCTTTTCAGTTACACTTTCATCGACATACCTTAAACAAGTCTCAGAATAAATTTCAGGTAAAGCGCAAATTGGCACGTTCTTATCCTTACAATAACTGTAATCTCCTGTTGTTCTACTATTTTGATATAACCAAAAATAAATCCTTTCCAAACACGGGTACTCCCAAGGATTTTCTTGCATGAAAAGCACTTTAATTTTATTCAACACCTCGTTCCCGAGATGATTGAATTTATTCGCATCAATATACTATAAAGTATCTATAGTTAACCTACTGGGAAATATATTTGGTTCGATTGTCTTCAATAAGTTGTTTCTTAAACCCAAGTAATCAAGATATTTGAGGCTCTGAAAAGTTCCTGATTCAATCACTGATTATTGTCATAATAATCCAATCAAATTTTTTGCAATTTGTTTAAGCTTTTTAATGCATTTTTGGAATTCTCTTAATGATGTAGTTCTCAAAATGTAAATCTTCCAAAAAAATCGTGGTGTTTATAAACCAAGTTGGTTTCTAAGTTTCTATTTTATTTTCAAACACAAAAGGTAGTTTTAATTCAGATAAGTTTGTAAAAGCTGGATCTTCAATAACCTTAACTTCATTAACTTCATTATTACTAATTTTAATTGTATGCAAAGTTGGGAAATCATTAAATATACCTCGATGTTATTAAATTTTATTATAATTGCATTCAAACGTAGAAGATTTCTAAATGCTCCTGCTTCAATTAATTCCGTCGAGCAATTCAATATCTCTTACTTGAGCTAAATTCTGAACTGTTTCATATTTTAAATTTGGTACGTATTTATCACTCTTGCTGTGTTGCTATTTACTGTGTTGTCGGATCAACACTACCTTCAACGTCTTCGTAATAGGATTCACCAGTTTTTGATTCCAATTCAAGGGTGACAGTTTCGAAAGAATTACGACAGGTAATGAGATCACCGATATTTAACACGCTTAGAATTAACGGTAAGAACGAGCTGTGCATGTTTGCTGTAGCAGCGCGTGAGCTGATGAACGGAAGGTATATTAGTTTAGATGGAAATTACATTACTGAATATTTCGTTAGAATTGTTTTGTTGGTAATTTTATCTCAATTTAAAAATTGATCCAATTTGAAAAATGACTTTAGAAAGAATTCCGAATGTTTATCAAATTATTGCTGTTATTATTGTTTAATTTTTTTATTACTTCATCCTTGCCAATTATTTTTTATTTATCTATAATTTAAGTTAAAAGCGAAAAGCTTTTTAAATAGTGGGATCAGTTACGTAAGCTCAAGGATGATGCGCACAGTAAATTGTAATATTGAATCGGAATTCCTTAGAGTACATTCGAATTTCTATTAGAATATGAATGAAACAAAATTGAACAGTTACAAATACCTTCAACAGCATTATTACTATACAATCGATTTAAGATTCTATTTAGCTCTACAAGATGGATCAAGAAAATCGCCATAACTTGTAAGCAGAGTATGAATAAAAATATAAATATTCTAAATTAATCTTCTTCGAGTCCCAAACTCCCAGTCGGGGGCCTTAAGCATGAGTGAAGGGAAAGAATAAGAAAGAAAATTAAAAAAAAACACTTAGACTGCTCAATGACAAGTTTCCCTAAAAATACTGCCAAGGATATCGCAAAGAAAAATTGAATATAACCAATCTGTTGTTTCTCAAGAATATTTCATTAATATTCCTTTATAATTCCAATCATCTATTGAATCATGGTATCACGGGAGATGGATAGATAAAAGTTTTTCCTTCCAAATTTCAAACAAATACACAACGTCTAGAACACGTACCGATACCAACTGGACTATAATGGCGCTGTAAGCTTCATTCACTGACTATTGATGCCAAGTGACAGTTTATTTATTGACGGTTTAATAATTACATGTTTTTAAACAATAGTGTGTGCCACAAATTGTATTACACTACTATTTTATTTACTATTAGTTAACTATAATAATTATAAATTTCTATAACTTTATATTATGTACAGGGTTAGTAAAAGAATTAATTGATTAAATCAATATTACTTTATTTGGTAAGTATACCGAAGCATATCTGTTTGTGAAATAATGTTTGATAATTGTTATTAATTTTGTTGGACATTCCCTTCTTGCAACTTCCCAAATTATTCTTGGCCATCAGGCATTATTGAAAGCCCCTTTAATATCTAATGCCATAATGGCGCAATACATTTTATTATTTTTACATTCTTTTATTGTGTCAACAACTTTTTCTATTGCTTGTATACAGTTATTGCCCTCTTGAAATCCAAATTGTCTTTTGTTAAAACCTCCTTGTTTGTATAGAAAATAATTTAAACGTTGTGTTATAATTTTGTCAAAGACTTTTCCTAATGTTGGTAGTAGACTAATAGGTCTAAAACTACTTATGTTTGACGTATCTGTTTTGCCACGTTTAGGTATGAATTTTACGTTTTGAATTTTCCATAAATTAGGAAAAATTCCTTGATTATAGCAATCGTTATAAGTTTTCAAGAATATTTCACTGTTAATTTTAAATGCTTGTATAAGTATGTCAGAAGTGATGCCGTTAATACCTGGAGATTTATTGGGATTAAAGTTTTTAATTATTCAATAAATTTTAGAATAAGAGATTTCGGGTTCATTTTCATTTTTTCCTATTGCGTCT
Organism: Ignelater luminosus; assembly: GCA_011009095.1. Classification (NCBI taxonomy): domain Eukaryota; kingdom Metazoa; phylum Arthropoda; class Insecta; order Coleoptera; family Elateridae; genus Ignelater; species Ignelater luminosus. The sequence goes on along the minus strand of VTPC01006244.1, from coordinate 1,812 downwards.
TTAGCAGCTTTTCTTATTGAGTTTTGTATTGTTGTTTCTGATTCTAGATTGTCTGAAGGAAAAAACTCTTTTAATAAGATATTGACAGTATCTTTAATGTTATTTGTACGAGGGTGGTCTGAAAAGTTTCCGACCTAACAAAGATACAAGACATTTTTTCTGAAAATTTTTTTTTATTAGTTCATTATATTGGTTATGTAAAATATAGTATTGTCTATTTAATTCTGGTTGTTGTTCGATTGTAGATCTTTGATATAGCCTTCTTGCTTTTCTGACCTCTTTTCTTTTAATACTTAGATCATTTGTCCACCATGGAACGCTATTTTTAAATTTTTTAAATAAAGGTATCGAATTTTTACAAGCATTACTGATAATTTCGTTTAGTTTGATAGCTTTGGTTTCCGCGTTTGTTTCACTATTATAAAAAAGATCTTTGTTTAGATTGATTGAATCAATGAAATTTATTGTGAGTTTCGACCAGTTTGCTTTTTTAGAACAAAATCTAATTTCTGAATTATTATATGTTTTATTGCTATTTAATTTATCAACGTTTAAATCTATTTTCCATTGTATTAGTTTGTGATCGCTTAATGTAATTTCGCCGGAAACTTCTCAATTATACATTTTATAATAAAGTTTATGACTAATTCCCGTAATGTCAATGTAACTGCTTCCCATCGGTCCTTCAAAAGTTGGACCACTGCCATCATTCATAATTATAATGTTATAAATATTAAATAAATTTAGAATGTCGGTACCTCTTTTATTATGGTCGTTCCCGCCCCATGCTGTTGATTTGGCATTAAAATCTCCCCCTACTATAAAGAACTTAGCTTGTTTGATATTTCTCAAATCTTTCAATACACGACTTAATTTTTCTATTAATTCGTCTTCTTCTTCACCTCCACATTTTGCTATTAGCCATTCATTGTTTTCAGTTATTACATCTAATAATTTATCTTTTTTTATATCAATATCAATTCTTGGTAAGAGTAGCCTAGGATTTCTCTTCTTTATTTCTTGACATTTTAATGAAGTTGAGGTAGTTATTGCTAATTTTAATTTATCCAAATCCTTTTTGTTTCCGCATTCTATTATAACATCTCCCGTTTTAATCGGTTTCATGTTAATTATGTTCATATTGCAATGTTTTGGGTTAATTTCCGTTTTAATCATGTCTTTGATGTTTTTCTCTTCTTTTGGGCTTAATTTTGAGATCTTAATGTTAAAGTTGGTTGGTTTTTTTATATTGACCTTTAATTGCTTCTGCGTAATTCATATTATGATTAATAAAATTGGTTGTTGTATTGTCTTTAGGGTTCAAATTCTTATTTGATTCTTTTAATTGAGTAATTTCAACTTCTTTCGTTTTTAAATCTTCTTTTACATGTTTTATTATACCTATCATTTGCATACTACATCTTTTATTAATTCTGTATATTTTCTACATTCAGTTCTCTTTTTAATTGGTATTGATTCTGTACTTTTAGATGGTATATTTATTAAAATCTTTTCACAAAGACTTCTTATATTGTTACATAAGTCATCTTCTACATTTAATTTTACTAGCTGCATGTTCGATGTAGTATTTTGGCTGTCGCTTTCAAGAAATACTTGAGTGAAATTTGTTCCAATTTTCGATATTAAATTTTATTATCACTACTGGTTAACCACTTTATTCAACAAAAAATACAAAAAGTACAAAAATATACAAAATAATATATAAAAAATAATATAAGGTAGACAAAAAAAAAATTAAAAAAAGTATTCAAAAGTTTCTTATAGAAGGATACTTGAATTTAGTTTTCTTTC
>VTPC01006243.1:100108-114966 GCA_011009095.1 Ignelater luminosus | reverse complement strand
AAAAATACTCCTAGCGACATCTGTGGTCTAATAGCTGAAAGTCTCATTTCATAGGTATACACCTGGTAGAATTTTACAGGAGAAATAAAGAACATCACAGCTTTAATGTAGGGCTCCGGAAATTGCTCAGCATATAAAATTCTAACCTAGGTTGCCTCTAAAACTCACTGAGAAAAAGAAAAAAAAATCACATTTCAAAATAAACAAAATTTTATTAAAAAACAAAATTCCTACACATGGGAGGTTTTAACAGATGCACATAAAAGGTTTTGTCACTTTGGAGATTTTCATTAAACCAAAGAGAATCAACAATAATGATAAAAGTAATGTAATACATAATTTTCAAGGATCAAACAAGATGATACTTAAGGTTGTTTAGGTTGTAGTCGTACATGAGTAATGTTCCATGCCGCTTTCTACGACAAGTATTACAATTACAACATTATTTTTGCTTCTGTTTGGCTATAACAATAAAAAAGTTTTAAGATTGCTACTTCTTTCCTTTAGTGGTTTTATTATCCTTTTGGAAAGGTAGATTATCGTAGAAGGTGTGGTGATCCTTAGCTATTACATTTTTAAGTTCTTGTAGGCACTTCCATTTTGATTCAGCTATCGGAATAGGATGATAATACAACAGTTCAGGAACGACATGGCCTGTACGTTTTTGCTGTTTTTGAGGTAAAAATTGAAATGTGTCAGTATGACGTAATTTAAACAAAATCTCCCCATTATTGCGGTATTCTAGAGCACGGATATCTGTGGCGACTGGCTCGCCGGCTTTCTTGCCAGGTCGTAAAGAATGAATATTAAATGGAACACTTTCATAATTCTTAAAAAATGTGTAATCCACAACTTTAATATGGTATGGTTGTTTTAGCCGTGCATTTCTCATTTGGGCTATATAGTCACTAGGAGCATTTATAGGAGGAATAAAATATTTTTCCAATGTGGCATATACACTATCGTACTTCATCATTGTATGTCCCTTCTCAAGAAACAGCTGCTAAATTAAAATATTTTTTTGAAAGGCTAAATTACTTAAGGCACTAGCTAGTATTCGGTTCTTATTTTGAAAATTACAGTCATCAGAAATTAAGGTAAATTGTTTGTAAGTATCCGATTGTGTCATTAAAAAATCTATTATGCACGTTGTAAATTCGTTTGAGGACACTCCACTATTAACTTCATGCCAGATGTTTAAAAAAACCTTTTTATTATTTAAAACATAAATTGTGAAATTATGGAGCCGAAGTTTTTGCTTATAATACATAGTAGAAGCTTCGGTCTTAGGACTCATTAATACACTCTGAAGACCCATAGTAATCACTAAGTGCGATTCAGTAGCATCTGATTTAGCTTCGTTTTTAGCCTTTCTAGCTTCATTTTTCATTACAATGTGCTTATTATACTCCTCAGCAGTTATAGTTTTTAACCTCATATCCACAACACACGTCACATTGGTCCTTGCGCGGTTTGTGAATCTTTATACGTTTGTTCTCTAATACTTGCATGAAAAATGTTCTTGATACAACCTTTACTTCTTTTTGTCCACACCATTCTTCATATACCTTGTGCATATGTGACATCGATCTAAATACTGATTTCACATAAGTACAGCTGCTAGAGCTTCTGCAATAGTGACTTGGTACTTTAGGTAGTAAATCTAACCATTCTAACACATTTTCAGTCATTTCGTTGTGTACCTTTCATTTTACTCTGACGTCTTGAGATTTACGTTGGTGGCTGTGGGTTGTCTTCATCATTACTATTTCTCTCTGAACCGTCACTACTTGTAAATCCATCTTCTTTGTCTCCTTTAACCCATCTTTTAAATGTTTCTTCCCCTAGACTTAGAGTGTTAATAAAAAACAATCTACATACTCTCAACTTTTCACTATCACTTCTCGTTAAAAAAATATCATGACCTTCATTTTTCTTAGACTGCTTCTGTTTTAATTTCTTTCTTCTTCTACGGATTTTTCTTCTATTTACTAAACCCTGCACAAATGCTCTCTTTTCTAATCAAGAACTAAAATTCCAAAACTTTTTAAATACTGCTTCTCTTTCCTTTTCGGAAAATAACCTACAAAGAAATGATCTTTTAGATTTTTTAACCGTACTGGTATGAATACAGCGTTACTTAAGGGATCTTGCGACTTTGTTACAATTTTGTACTACTTTACCAGACTGTACTTTTTTGTAACCAGTATAAGCTAATCCTAAAACCCTTCTTTTCATTGCTTTAAGGCGTTTCTTACTTATACGTGAAACGCGCCTTTCACATACACTTATAGAACTATCAGTGTTATTAGTAGTACTTGAAAATTTAGTACTGTTGCCATAACCAGTAGATTCTAAATGGCTCTTACTACTTTCATGTTCTACATTAACGACGCTTGAATCTTCTACAGCTTCCATTTCCTTGTTAGTCATGTCTGGAGAACTTTCTAAATCAGTTTTGTTGTTTTCATATTCCATTGCTATTTCAGCCACACCAAAGGTTTCTGTTTTCCCAGGAATTGGTAAAAGAAACCCATCGCTATTAATAGCATATTCACACCATAATCCAACTAGAGTGGTGTTCTCTGAAACAAGTGGTATTTCGTTTGTTGTTATGGAACTAATGCAATCTAGATTCTGGCCCTTATTTACGTTATTTTCTTCGTTTTCTTCCAAAATTATATTGATATATATGATATCAGTAACAGGTACGAGTACTGCCTACTGGTTAACAACTCCACCTTCGCAATTTTGGAGATCTTGTACAGTATAAAAGATATTTCGACCTATACTTTTGTTTATGCAAGAGTTGAGATTTGGGGGATTATTATTTTCAATATTTTGTAGGTTGCTTAAAGCCGCTTGTAGAATTCTTCTGCCGCAACTGTACATGTTGTTAGTTCTCTGTAACAGGAATCAAACTCTTTCTTGCAACAGGTGCTAATTAAGCAATATTTTGTAACTTCTTACCGTGCAATTCATAAAAAAGATTACTTAAAGACCAATTTCAAATAGTGGAGATAGAAAAACAAATCTTGAAGAAACTATTTTCATGTAACAAATCTAACAAAACTATTGGCACTAATCACTAACATCTACTTCAATAGTAACGAACTAACCTATAATGCAGAAGTAATCTACACTAGAGGGCGCGGGAAATTCTTCTATGTGTAATGATTAGCACATAAAAGCTGCTAGAAGGCAAGCAAAAATCTCCTATGTGCAATGTTAAGCACATAAGAGCTATTACTGTAGACATTTTAGTTGTGCAGACACATGAGTGGTTTTTAATTTTAGAAACAACTTGTAAATGGTTTGAGTGTGACATAGGAGGTTTTTCAACAAGGTGAGCAACGAATACTGCAATCATTTTGTTAAAAAAACGGGATTTCGTAAAAACGCGCACATAGGAGGATTTTCCACGGCAACGACGATATTATACTTTTTACGTACCTTGCCTTCTTTTTATGATGATGAAGGTTTTAAGTCGATAATGAAAAACCAAAAATAATGAAGTCACAAGAAATTACAAAATTTCCCATCTCCGAAATTGTCTCGGCCATTTTAACCAACTTTGGAGGCAAGATGTACAAATATCTGAAAGGGCTACATGCCAAATGTCAGCATTATCTACCAAGAGTAACGATGCTAGAAGGAATGAAAAGGGAGAGACACTTCCTTAGCTTTCGAGGGTTTTTCGGAAAGCTTTGGAATTTTCGTACAGGGTCACGTTTAGGCCACTAACATTCATTTACAGCAAAAGATTCGTTTCTCTACCTCAAAGAGTGTCCATGCCAGTGCCGTATTTGCAACGTTTTTAGTTTTTTGCGTTTTCGATCTAGAAGCCATCGTAAGAAAAAAATGCATTGGACCTTTTTCGTTACCCATTTCATGGCACGACGTATCAGAGTGTTAGACGTACGTCTTTCTGGGACCCTATACATCTGCTTCAGAAAGATACAAAAGAGGGACAAATTACATTATTTCTTCTAGGCCACCCCAAAGGCAGGCACACACTGTTGGAGCCCATCTAAGCTTGTTGCCTCGGCCATTCTCTTCATTTATAAAATTTATCCAGCTTGATTGGTTTATAGCTTATCAAGTTACGCATTTTTAAATCACAGCACGTCATGGAAAAAAGTGCGAAATTAACCGAATCGGGTTGGGTTTTTCGAGTAGATAGAGAAGCACCTTTAAAACACAGATCTCGGATATTAGGTCGGTTGGACCTTTAGAACTAGTTTGGTGGAAGTTGCAAGATTCGCAAATAACCCAAACCGTCTTTCGGGGAAATTCTGGACCTATTCGTTTATAGCCGGGGATTTGTTTTCATTGGTCAATAATACCTCCAAAACTACGTTGGACGGCGAAAATCAGATGCTTGTAGCTATTATGGTTTTCGAGCTGGGAACTGGTTTGGATTTCACCTGTTGCGTCCTCTAGCGATCAAACTGCAGCAACTAGAAGAATCGGCTTTACCGGCATCAGAATTACCATTCCTCATTAGACACCTATGGGTCTAAATTTGAAACTGCGTGGAGAAATCTACTCTTTGGAGAATCTACAACACAATACTCTTAGTCTCAGATCGCTAGGCTTGTCCACTAGACTCTAGTCGATTTTTTCCATTTTTGCTACTAGATGTCACCGTGTATGCTCCGTGCGCGCAGGTAGTTGTAAAACCTTATGTTTCACCTACTCTACAGGTTTGACCGAAATCGGCCTATCCGTTCTCGAATTTCCAACTTTGACCCCCCTTACTCGCCTACTATTGAGTAATTAATGAAAAGCCTTCAGATGGTGATTTGCCTAGGGCCGGCCAAATTTGCTCACAGTTGATCAAAGAGAGAAGACTGAGTTAGAAAAGACAAAAAGATTTTTGAACGAATGATGCTATATAAAGGCATTTTAATCAGATAATCGAGGACAGAGCATGAAGGTGCTTATGAGGGTGTTTGTAAATTGATACCATTAATTTGATGAATTTTATATTATAGGATACCCACCAAAAACAAAACTGCAGCGAAAAGAGCCTTCTGGACCAGAACTGAAAGCATTTATTATCTTGAAAGCAGTTTAAGAACTAGACTCGTTCAATGAAAAATAAAAGCTGCCATAGAAAAAAAAGGAACATCCAAGACAGTTTATGAACAGAAATAAAAGCTAAAAACATGAAGAAAGTGGATATTACCTGCCAGCGTTCAAAAAGCAGTCTGCACTTATGGTAAATGCAAAGACAAGCTGTAGATAATATTTCGGAGAGGAAGAAATCATCGTTGTAAGACGGAAGATAAAAATTGGATATACGACTACGAGATGTTTTCAGGGTTACAGCATTGCATTACTACAAAAGCTGTGTATGCTACCAATAATAACAATATGTTATCAGAAGAAAATATGAGAAACTCCTATTAATACGGCAAGCTCTTTATGCACTAAAGAATGTTTGAAGAAGATACTGTTACAAGCTAATTAAAAGCACATTGGATCAGCGTTGTTTTGATTGACCGTCACTACATACTGTGCTACTACATCTACCAGATAGTGGCATATCAATATCAAACCAATTTTATCAATACGGCATTGTAATCATTACTGTTCTGAAGGTTATTCTAGTGAAAAATATTCAGTTATAATTAGAAAATATCCACACTGTTCTGTGGATGTGATAAATAATGCAATTAATCCTTTGATAATATAACGAATGGGGCAAAACTTCCTGAACAGTACAAAAGAGAAAGCAAGACCATAATGGAAAAGAGCAGAAAATTGTTTGTTTTTCATGTAAAGTTCTTTGTAAAGTGTATATTTATCTGCCTTGTAACTACAAATAGCGTCTTTTAAATTAAAATCTTCTTTGTAAATGAATTTATCTACCATGTAATTTACAAACCAGTTCCAGTACTTTTCAGAATGTTAAAAATTACAAAATAACGTAACTTTCTTGTGTTTACTGTAAATTGACAAAAACAATTGACAAAGAACCTGTTGCAAAAAGGTCAGTATTCTTTTTAGGAGACATGACTCCTCGTTTTTTGGGGGTTCATTCGATACAGCTTCGAAAGTTCTGTCTACCGGGCAGGTATCATTACTTTCTGTGTATCGGTTCCGGAACGGCGAGGGTCCAAAATTTTGACATCCAAAGCAGGCTTTCCGGCTTTTGGTGCTGTTCATAGAACATTTCTTTGTCTGTAATAGCAAAAGTATACCTCACGGACCTACAATACAATAACATGCCATATGAAATGCCACAAGAAGACCATTGGTACTCTTTACAGACAAAGCCTGACTTGAATGTCAACAGTTTGGACTTTCGCCGTTCCGGAACAGGAATACATGATACTTGCCCAGTAGATAGAGCTTTCGAAGCTGTATCAAATAAGCCCAAAAAACAGGGGTCATGATCCCTAAAAATTTGTATGCCGACCCTTTTACAACATATTGGAATAGAAGAAGGAATACTATTAGACAGAAAAATAATAAATTTAGTAAAACACACTGGCATGCGGCACGATTTGCCTTACTAAAGAAAGCCTGCCAAACATGCAAAATAATAAAAGCATGAAAGAAGAAGGCTACGATTATCGCATTTCATCTATGGATATGGGCGTATGAAAATTGAAAGATAATACAAACGTATATTTTATTAGTAATTTCCATAGAAGCAATATCGTTACTATCAAAAGCAAACAAAAAGATGGCCCGAAAACGGATTTTACAGCACCAGAAGTAGTTAAAGGCTACAATAAATATACGGGTGGTGTAGATCATGCTCGCCTAGGGGTGGTTTATAGAGTAAACAGCAGAGCAAACAAATGGCATAGAACTTTTGGAGACTGATTGACATAAGCTTTGTTAATTCGTACGTAATTTTCTCTGAGCTTACAGGAAAAAAGATACTTCTGGAATTTAGAAAATCTATTGCACCTAGACTACTTACACAAAAACAAATACCCACTCGTAAAAGGGCATCGAAGAATTCTGTTTACTCAAAGAAACGACGTAAAAATTCCTATTCAGTCCCAAAGATGTTAGAATTTAGTACTGGAGGACAAATTAGAAATAGATTGCTCTGTTTTAACTCAGTTACAAATCTACTTCATAAAACAAAGCAAAATAATTTTTTACTTTCAGCAATAAGCGCCGTAAGTTTTTGCGAAAATTGTGGGGGGAAAGAATGAAATCACAATATGTAACACCTATTGCATGGAGGAGGTTTAGTAATAGCGTAGGGTTGTTTTAGGTGTAGCGCTGCAAAGGATTTGATCAAAATTGATAGTATCTTAGTACACTATAAACAAATTCTGGAACAACATGTTAGAAACATGATATGGCTACCACAAAGTGCCGATCATAATCCGATCGAGCCTTTTTGGAGCGAACTTGACAGAAAGGTACGAGAAACAGATTCAGTTAATGTAAAACCGTTATAGGAAGACTTTGGGAAGAAGTGGCGGGAAATTGGTAAAGATGTCATCCTAAAACTGTTAAACATAAGGTCTCAAATATGAGAAACAGTTATTAAGGCGTCTAACGGTTATTTCGAAGAATTCAAAACTTAACATAGAACTGAATTAAATTGAATTTTTGTTTTTGTTAGTGATTAGCTTGTTTTAACTTGACATTGTTAGAGGAAAGCAGTAAAAATGTTTTTGTTTATTAAAAAAAGTGGTGTACTCAAACTATTGAGCGGTAGTGTATATCGCACAGAGTGCATAGATATGTGCACTAAGATACGTTCTAGAGATTCGGTAGTGTACCATACAGTGTGTCCCAAATTCGTAGCTCACCATGGCATGGGACTCTTCAAAAGTGTAAGAGATACGAAGTCAGTTAAATTAGGAAAATGTTGCTTATTTTGAGATCAATTTACTGAAGTTTTTGTTTTTTTCAAAAAAATTTACGGTTTACTAGATATTCGCTAAAAACGAAATTATCCGATTTTCTGTAAAATGAAATATCTCAGGAACGAGCAAAGATAGAAAAAACGGCCTAGAGGCGTTTTAGAGAATGTACCCTTTAAAGAAAGTGAAATTTCCGTTACTGATCGAGGTCAATAGTAACTTGTTTATAACCTCTTTTAAGCAAGTAGTAGAGAAAAGCATTTTCACGACTTGATAATGGTATGTTTATAGGCTAGTAGTGAGAAAATATTGTAACATGTGTTATTTTTTACTTCACTAGGTTTATCATATACAGGGTGATTCACATATGGTGTGTCCCATAAAATCTTCAAATGCAACCAAACATATATGATTCCAAAGTTACTGAGAAATATCTGCAAATTAAAAAAGTTTTACCATTTTTAGTTCAGAACATTACTTTGAAATAATATTTAATTATGTATCGTCATTCTGAAGTAAGGCACCTCTGATAACTGTAATTCTATAAATGTAATCGAAGATTAATATGGATCAATGTTATTTGTGAGTTTGTAAATTGGGTCTATCCAAATTGTCTTATGTGAATCGCACACTTGTGGTGTATCAACCAACTACATGTAATATTTGTACATTAGTCAATAAATCAATCAAATAAAAATAAAAGATAACTAGATAAAAAATTTATCTACTACAGAAATTCCAGAAGATATTAAAGTTTTCCTTTCTTTAGATCATACCTTTTCAATAGAACCTTCTACAAAAGATATTTCTACACCAAATTTATTAAGCGATATTGAAACTATCATCTCAAAAATCAATGGTGAAAATCAAAAAAATGTTTACAGAGCACAAATTACTAACATCATAACTAATCACTTAACAAATAAAAAACATCACAACAGTTTTTACAATCATCTTTTCAAAAAAACTCAATCTTTTTTGAAAAATAATTCTAATCTTATTATTACTAAATCTGATAAAGGAAATGTAACAGTTATATTAGATAAAAATACTTATATCAATTTAGCTAATGACCTGTTAGATAATGAAAATTCTTATATAAAAATTAATAAAGATCTAACTTCTTCTATTGAATATAAATCAAACCAATTAGTCAAGAAACTAGAAAATAAAAAAATGATAAGTAGTGATATAGCAAAACAACTAAAAATTTATAATTCAATCTCTCCAAAATTTTATGGATTACCTAAAATTCATAAAACAACATTAAGTCTTCGTCCAATCATCGCTTCAATAAATACACCAGTTAGTAAAATAACAAAATATATTTGCAACATTTTAACTAATTCATATGACTCAAATAATGATTTTTATATAAAAAATTCCTTTAATTTTGCAGAATTTATCAACAACAAGTTATTACCATCAAATTATATATTAATTAGTTTAGAAGCTATATCATTATTTACCAATATTCCTTAAACCTTGTTAATTCTAGTATAAAAAACAGATGGAATTCCATCCAAAATTATTGTGACATAGATCAAAAAAACTTTTTAGAAATTGTAAAATTTATATTTGATACAAACTATTTTTCATTTAACAACAAATTTTATAAACAAGTTTTCGGCACTCCAATGGGAAGCAAAATTTCACCAATTTTAGCTCAATATGTTTTGGATGATTTATTAATCAATTGTATACCAAAATTATCTTTCAAAATAGAATTTATTAAAAAATATGTTGATGACATAATCTGTTCAATACCAAAAAATAAAATAGATGAGATATTAACTGTTTTTAATAACTATGACCAACACATACAATTTACTTTCGAAAAAGAAATTAACAATAGCATTCCTTTTTTAGATATTAAAATTATAAGATTAGAAAATAATGTTCTAATAACTGATTGGTATACTAAACCAACCAACTCAGGTAGATACATTAATTTTCATTCATATCATTCTATAAGTATGAAAACTAACTTAATTTTAGGATTAAAAAACAGAATTAAAAAATTATCACATCCCACATTAAAAGATAAAAATTTAAAAAAAACTAAAACTAATATTATTAGATAACTCATATCCAGAATATTTTATTAATAAATTCTTATACAATAATAATTATATCAGTAATAATAGAAACAACAATAATAACAACACTAACCAAAACATATTTTTCGCTTCTCTACTTTACATTAAAGAAGTTACTCCAAAAATTATATCTATATTCAAACAAAATAATAACCTAAAAATTTCAAAAAGAAATATTAAAACAATTAAATCACTTTATACTAATTTAAAAGATAAAACCTCTTTATTACAAAGATATAATGTTGTTTACAAAATTCCTTGTACAAACTGTTGTTTGCAATATATTGGTCAACATCTAACAAAAAGAATATCCAACCACAAAAGCGACATTAGGTTAAATAAAAGATCATGTGCTCTATCAGAACATTCTCTTGATAATCTTCATTATCCAAATTTCTTAAATATAAAAATTGTACATGTTGAAAATAATTTAAAAAAACGTCTTTTTCTTGAGATGATAGAAATCAATAAAGAACCAAACGCTATAAATAAAATTACGGACATTAAAGAATTATCAAATATCTATTCTTATATACTTTCTATAGACACTTAACATTATTAAAAAAACTGTTTACTCATTTCAAAAAATGTTCTTTTTCTTTAGTACGAATAATATGTCATAATTGTCAAAAAACAAAACTTTTACAAAAGTCAGATTAAAAATTTTTTTAATTTTTTATACATAAAACAACTTGATAATTTATATAAAAATTGTTTCAACTATTTTGTTTACAAATAAAAAACAATTTATTTGCCTATCAAATTTTAACTTATATAAATATAATACTTATATGTATTAAAAAATTAAAACTTTATATTTGCTGTAAGTATAAAATTAATTTTTTGTAATTATTATTATTATTATTATTATTATTAATATCTTTATTGTAACAGATCCCTGAAGAAGTTTTCAAATAAATAGAAAACGAAAGCTTGGAATATTTGAGATTTTTAATTCAAAAAAGACCTTAAAACCCGTTATTAAAAAATAAAATTCAATAATAAAAGGTCGTTAATATAAATAATATATCAAATTAGTAAATACAAGTGTAGTTTCATTTCTTTTAAAGCTTCTTTTGGCAAAATTTAATAATATCTCCACTTGTAAGGTCAGGATCACTAAATATAGGTACCTTGAATTCGAACGTCAATGAGGGAAAAGAAAAATTCTGAAAAAAATGGAAATGTCAAGGTTATTATTGCAAATTGGTAAATAACACTACAAAAACGAACGTAAACATAATTAGGTATAACAATTTTTAGCATGTTCTTAACATTTTAATTTGAAACCTCAATACCTCCTATGCAAGTTTTAAACATGACAGCAAGGCATTTTTTGATAATTCAGATTTTACAGATAGAATAGAGCTTTTAGATACCGTTGAAATTGAGTGATGTACTAATAAATTAATAAAACAGAAATTTGCCCTCGTTCTTGTTCCACATTTTTTTGTAGACGTACAAAGTTTACTTTTTTAAATGAAAGCAGTAATTGTTAGCGTTAAGCATAAAATAATTGGAATAACTTTGGGTATTGAAGTCTTGAAAGTTTTAATATGTCAAGAAGGGCGAGTCGTTAATATTAATTATGGAATGTAATTTATGTTTGAATGGCAATGCAATTAATAAATACTATAATTATATCTAATAAGGTAATACAAAAGCTACATAACATTTTTACTTTTATGCTGGAAAATAAACACTTTGGCGGTATTATCCATACAAAATGGTAGTATTAAATCCGGTTAAACACATTTCCTACTTTTCGTTGTTTTCTTGAAAAAAAAAGTTTGTTTTTTAAAAGTTTCTAATTATAGCGTGACAAAGTAGAAGCTTTAACTTTACACAATAAAGTGGTTTATACACGCTGAAATCGGTTTAATGGTTCTAATCATTTTTCTTCATGTTTGGTACCAGAAGTTTATATTTGTCAAGATGACTAAATTATAATTAAATAGAAATATAGAAATAAGGAAATATGAAAATAATAAATAAAAACAAAAAAATAGTACTCAAGGTTGGCCATGGACAAAAAAACGTATGACGTTTCAGAATCTTAATATTATTATTGTACTGAAATATTTAGATTGTAATTCACTACCAGATCCGGGAACTTATTCGGAAATTCTTCAAACACATGTTGAGTAAAATGAATACACACCACTCGTCCTCTATCTTTCTACTATTTCTAATATAAGCTTTTACAATAAAGGATTTGTGTTCTATCCCAATTTAAAGCTTGGTTTGATAGTTAATAATTTTTTGAATAATTTGTCAGTTCAGGTTATTTCATCTTTTAGACATGCCTAATTTATTGTGGGTCTTTGCCTTCCATAGCCAGAGTGGAATACACATTTTCTGACCAGGGGGTATTATATAAATGTGTATTGAAAACTGTATAAATTGCAGAAAACATTCAATTAGGACAAACGTGAATTACTGTCACAGATTTTATTACATACTACAGATGCAAGAGTAAAGTTCCACAATCTTATTGCATAACTTGACTAATTAAAAATGTTCTCAGTTATTCTTTGAATTTTGCCAAAGGCAAGTTTCACACTGCTCTGGGCAGAATATTAAATAATTCTTGACCATGATAATGAAACTTGTTCTTGTTTTTGTGAGTATTTGGTGTTAAGTTGCCTTTAGCTCTAATTAAATATTCATATGCATCACGACATTTAATATTATTTCTGATATTGATTTAACATATTTATGTTAAAGTTTCGTAAATAAACATGAAGCAAGGTTAGAATATCAAATTTAGTAAACATTTATCTACATTCATCCCAATGCGCACTTATGAAAAAGGAAAAGTCTCACTGCAGGTGATGAGTGTCCTCAAACCAACGTTTTATTAGAACATATTGTGTAAGTTTCAATTTAGTGTTGATGATTTTCTTAGGCAACAGTCATATTACTTCTTCTAAATCAATTTAAATACAATCAATGTGAACTAAATCATTGTTACGCCTTTAGCTGCATCTTCCTCAAAGTTGTCTTTTCTGGATTAATCTTTTTATCTCGACAAAGTGATGTTCCTTTTGCAAAAGTTCAACTGCAGAATTATTCAAAAAATCATTTAGAAAAATTTTATAACGACGTTTTATCTCATTTATTTTAAACTGCCCATAGCAATTGGTGGAAATTGAAACATAAGGAAGGTTATAGTACATGCTAATATTCTGTGGTGAAATCTAAAGACCATAGAGGGCCATACCATTTACTTTCTCAAAATTATAATAGCTTTCAGTTTGTCTGAATATAGTTTGTACTTCTAAACTATAAATGGAGGTTTTAAAATTCTTATTATAACGAGAGCTTAGAGCAGTGGTTCTCAACCTTTTTTCAGTTGCGGAACACTTTTGAATGTAAAAAGATCTTGCGGAACACTAGAATTGATAATAATAAACAAGAAGACTCGAGTCATAAAACTAACAACAGAAATTTGGATGAATATCTCTTTTACTAAAAATTACAAATTACAAATTGCATAGTAGTAAAAGAAAACATTAATTTCAAAAATAATTATTACACTAATTGTAAAAACTAAAATAACCATTTTCTAAAAAATAATATTTTTGAATTCTTTTAATGCGATATTTGAGGTTGGTGTCCTTTACAGATTTCAGCAATATCGAGTCTAATATGAGATATAGCTACTCTTATTTTCTCTTCTAGATTAGTAAGTCGTTCCCGTTTTGTAGTTTTTATATTGGTTAATGTTGAGTAACCGAACCCACACAGGTATTATGCTGGAAATTGTAACAAAATTTTAAGTGCCTTTTTGGAGAGCGCTAGTTATTCTGCTTGGGCAAAAATCCAAAATTCCTCGAGAGTTATTTCGGAAAATTTCATTTTCAGAGTACAATCCGTTGGCAAGGTAACCAGTTCTCCTTCTTCATGTTAGGAAAATTCAGTACTCGTTGTATTAACTTTGGCAAATAGATTTTGTATCCAGTCGTAACATTTAATATTTAAGGATGCTAAGTACGGAAATAATTTCCTCGACATTTTTATCTTGAAGTGAAGGAAACATATCTACTGCACTTTTTTTCTAATATACGATTTTTCCAGAGATCTTTTTCTTAAATGCTGACAATTTGTCTGTCGATGTTAGGTTATTTTCATTTCTTTCTTGAATATTTGTATTAAGGCTATTTCAATGATTAAAAATATTGGCTAAATATGCCATTTTGACACACCAAGTATCACTGTTAAGGCATTTTACACAAGAATCTATCCCTTTTTCTAGAAAAAAGTCAACAATTCATTTTTAAGTTCTAAAATTCTACATAGCACTTTACCCCAAGATAACTATCTCACTTCAGTGTGCAAAAACAAAGTTTCGTATACTAAGCTTCCATAGATAAGCAAAGTTTTCTAAAGAGGCGAGTTTCCAAAGGTCTTGACTTAAAGTAATTTACCATATTTACAGTTTGGTCGAATATAGATTTTAATGCTGGCAATGTTTTCGAAACTAGGGATTCTCTGTGTAAAAACCAGTGCGTACATATGATAAAGTACATGTCAAACCTTTTTATCCGATATAGGATTAAACAGCTAGAATTTAAATTCATATTTATTTTCGATCACGTCACACCGAGGGTCGTATTCTTTGCCAGTTCTTAAACGAAGATGCATATTGTAGTAACATAAAATAAAATACAAACTACGGACGTGTCACGCGAATATCTTTGCATTCTGATTTTTTTAAACTCCAGAATCACCGCGGAGAACACTACCACTCCACGGGAAGTTAGTCTCATCAAGGCAGCATTTTCTCAATAACAGAGTCTACAACTTCTTATGTTACTGTTTCTAGTGTCAATTCTTGCAATGAAAATAATATCTTATCATTTAGATACTGGAGCAGATATTTCTCTCATCAAACTCGACTCTATTCGAAGTA
>VTPC01006243.1:79479-95108 GCA_011009095.1 Ignelater luminosus | reverse complement strand
TAAGTACATAACATTAAGTAACACCCTGTATGTTTTCTTTTCCCATGGGTGGGAACTTCTAAAATCGTGAAACAAAATTAAAATTTCCGATAAAACGTTTAAGCTAGACTAGATGGTCTTATCCTATGATACTGTTAGGACTTCAAAAAGTAGTTATGGTAATATCATGAATATATTAAAAACTTTTAATGATAATATGAATGAACAGCGTGATTTTCGAAGAGAAGCACAGAATTTATAAAACAATTTGGCGAAACTTAGAACTGTGATTTTAACTGTTTTTTTTTTAGATGAAATTGTAGAGAGCTTCAATGTAGTTAACAAAAAGTTGCAGACCCCAGGCTTAGACATATGTAAAGGAAAAAAATTAATTACATCATTAGAAGCGTTCGAGAGCAACATACGAGAACAATCAGATCAGAAATTAAACGAATACGAGGAGATAGCCAAAAAATTAAATACTAATGTGGAAAAAGAATACATTGATTTTAAAAAGAGACATATTACTTCAAATTTTTTGAATAAATCTACAGAGAAAGTTTCGCTAAATGAAGCCGAAGAATTTAAACGACCTTTTTTTATTTTATAACTGTGTATAAAAGTTTGTATATCCAAGTGCATCAAATAAAATAAAAAAGTTCTTCAAGGTTTGTTAACTATAATAAAAACAGTTTATCAGTAAAATGGCGAATGGTCTCCACAACTAGCTCAAACTCAGGTTAATTGGGAGGGCCCTCAAACAGTATTAGCCCATGGCCCCCAAAGCTGGCGGTCCGTCCCTGGTACTCAACTTCCTGAAAAGGGATTTCTAAAGGATAATGCATTCTTGGACGGCTGTTTATAAACCGAACCTAATTTCTTTAAAATAAATTATTGTTTAATAATAATTAATGCAATTTGTAGTTATTACCCTTAACATGTCCATTAAATATTTTTAGTAAATTAATTATATATTGATTTAGTAAAAATATTTAATATTTAAACTTTTGTTTATTTTTTTAAATCTGAGCACCAACTGCTTAAGTCATATTGTCCCTTGAATTCGATATCAGGCGTTTCCAAATTCGAACTCACATCGGTCCAGTATGGCTTCGCTGTTTTTGTCGTTACACTATGCAAAGTGTGCGTATTTGTGAGTGAGACAAGTCTTGTCATCGCTACACCACCTAGACCGATTTAAACAAATTATTGTCCAATATTAATAATTAAATATAAGTAATAATGTAGGTATATTATTATATTTTAAAAATATTAGAGTAGAATGTAAACATACAACGCATCTCTATACACAATTTAATAAAGATACATACATACAATATACTATAATATAGCAGATTTTATGTCTTCTTATCTGATAATGATATTTTTGCGTTTGAAATAACTCGAACTCTATTAACTTGTTGCAGAAAAATAAATGCAAAGAAATCCACAAATTATCTCTTTTAAACTTCAACGTGTTAGGCTTCACGACTTATTTCTGAGAACCTATTGTAAACATTATCAACTAATCTGTATCCTCCACAAGGTTTTTAAGTT
Organism: Ignelater luminosus; assembly: GCA_011009095.1. Classification (NCBI taxonomy): domain Eukaryota; kingdom Metazoa; phylum Arthropoda; class Insecta; order Coleoptera; family Elateridae; genus Ignelater; species Ignelater luminosus. Next base: position 93,572 of record VTPC01006243.1, on the reverse strand, counting down.
CAAGAAACTTTTCGTACTCGTAGCTCTTCATTGTTGCTACTTTAACTATAAAAAAAAGCATGCAGCAAAATGGATTGCACAAACTTTTTTTTGAAATTTTGACTGCCTTACATAAATCAAGTGTCAGCATTCGGAAATTTGCCAACGTTAATTCTATTCGTTGAATTTATATCGTTATTTAAATTACATTACTGCCCAGCACCGTTCGCCACTAATACGACTTCCAGTAGATCATCCACTTTTAAATATACCGAGTCATCAAAAAAGACCATGATCAGAAACCACGTATAACCACGAAATTTAGTGTTGGTTAGGCAACACATTTTGCACTATTAGCAACTCAGTTGTAATCAAAATAATGTAGTTTTCCAGTGGTATAGTATAAGATATATGATGAAACTACTTATAAACTTGAAGATTTCATATTTATTATCACACTTTGAATGCGTTAATTCTAACTTACTTCGATTAACTCACAAAAAGCGAATTTGGTCTCGAAAAAGACTGATGTTTACATAAAACAAAATAGATTGTAAAAAACGTAAAACAAAGAGACAACAAGAAATCACGGAACGTACGCACGCCGATGTAATTTAGGTTAGAAACGTATTCGGCTGGTCGTTACTCCGCAATAGGGCCAACGTCAAAAAATAAAATTTCGCGCCACTCCTAAATTAGTGATCATTTTAGATGTCTCGGTATTTCTCTTATTCTCATGACCTTCTCGAATATGGTGGAATTCCCTAGTTGTAGGCCACCCAACATACTCGGATGTAATTGTTATCCTCTAGCTGGCGCGCCTCAATGCATAATCTAACTGGAAATAAAAGTAATCTAGAATATTACAGTAAACGATTGCTCGACATTATAGCCTTAACTGAAAAAGCACCAATAGGATCTTAATTATAATCGAGTACGGTAGTAGAGCAAATATTGTAGAAACATTACAAACTGAAATGACCGTAGTCTTTGGTTCCTCAGAACAACTTCTTAACATTTTTCGCGTTTTTTTTTGATTACGTGTTTTGTTTTTGGAAAATAACTCCATCCATACTTACGTTTTCGAAATCGTCTAGAAAAGCAGTTTCCAAGAATGTAACGCAATACATTGTGTTCCATTTAAAAAACTAATCTTGTCACCACAAAAAGACGGTAAAGAAATCTATATGCACTTTAAGAACTAACTAAATAACATAGTATTGAACAAGTCAATATTTTATTAATGATTTTTGCAACTACATCTACAAAGTATAACTGTACTAATTATACAACTAAAAGCATATTACATAAAACAATAAAAACTATGGTGGTATAGCTATCGTGTGTTATATTCTGATATATCCGTTCATCATGCAGATCGTTCCAAATGTACTGTGTAATATTATTGTTGTAGGAAACAGCAGACAAAATTATTTGGACAAATGTTAAGAACATTTGGCGCCTGAAGTCCAATCAGAGTGCAATTAGTAGTGTTAAAACATTGTGTTAAGGGCAAGCCTATTCCCAGGGGTGCACACGGTTCACCTGAACCTAGGAAAGAAAGGAAATACTGCATTAAGATCTAATTTCATAAAACACTTTTTTTAATTAAAATTTTAAAAATTAGTGTCACATTGTTTTCTAATATTGAAGAACTCTATGAATAGGTTGGTTATATGAATATTAAATTTTCATTTTAACAAAAAAAAAATTAAAAATTTATTCCTTAGGGAAGAAAGTACATTTAACTATGTTCGAATGACACAAATAAACTAATGAGTATTCATTAAAAATTCTGCCTCCAGATACAACTATGTTTTTAAGTAAACAAGAATCTTAAGATGGAAATATCCTTTGAATCCTCAATATCTCATCAAAGGATAAGATTGTCGAAGAATGCCCACATGCGATACTTCAAGGTGGATTTCGAGCAATGCATCAAGCCATTCCAGAACATAAGTTGTCGGGTGGATGCTATTATAATTTATAAAACTTTGAATTGCACGAATAAGGGATGATTAACTGGAAAAATAGTTACTGTTACTTGTAATCGCATCTTAAAATAAATCATAGATTTTATTAAATTTTAGCTTTCAACGTCTGACTTTCCATTCTTGTGGTTATCCAAAAGCTAACTTTTGAAAGAATAGCTTACAGGTAAGATAATTTGTTACAAAAATCCTAATGTGCCCTTAACATTTACCAGTAGCAAAAACACTGAAATTCTTCGCTTAATAAATCAGGGACAATTAACTTAACACAACTTATGTTTATTTTTTAATATTTTTTGTATTTGCTACTTAAAGTACTACCAGATACTTTAATGCTCGAATTATGTAAAAGTTAAAATCCCTTATTGCCCCATTTTAAATTGCTAAATTTCTATAAAATAATAAAAGCCACTTAAGACTGACGCTTCAATAATACCTTAACAAAATTAGGATGTAGATATAACGCAAAACATATTAAAATACGGGAAGTATATAAAACCGAATATCAGAAGAAAAGATTAAAAAGGTTTCTTACCAAGCTGTGCTGTATAAGCAGCAACAAGCAAAAGAAGCACAAATACACCTTTCATCTTGATCTGGATTAGCTTTCGCGAAATATTTCAGTATGATGCATTTTCAGTCAGCTTGTGTTGTTTTATAGTTACTGCCCCACACATTTTTGATTAACTTAACAAGCTGGTGACGCTAGCAGTTGTTTGTTTTAAAATAACGAAAAATAGTCTTCTCACCTAAAAACATCTTTATCTGTTTGGGGATTATTTTAACAATAAAAGTTTGACGAAACGCATCATACTTAAAATATTAAATATTTAATAAATCTACTAAAATAATTCATTGCAATTAAGTAGCAAATAAAAATGAGATAAAAGAATATTTTTAAGTAATCATTCTTACTTACAGACACAATAAAAGTCTTAATTGTATTTATGTTTTAACAGAAAAATATGTCTGGTTCTAAAAGCTATTTTTTTCTTGGGATATAAATCAAAACCTTGTTTTTAACTAGAGGCTTTTTGAACAGTAAATAACGGATGATAGGAAGTTTTTACGACAACAGTTTGAACATGTACTGATGGGAGCGGACACCACCAAAAACAATTACGTATAACTCTGTCTTAGACCCGTAAGAGATGGGATCACAATCCTGAAGGATCACGGCACCATCAGCTACTGACAATGTGACTAATTTGTTGGGACTATAATGCGATAAGACAGTAACTTCTGCAATTACTTTTTTAAGGCGATTAAAAGCTTGCTCTTGACTAAGAGGCCAAGACCATGTAGGATTTATTCCTATTAGTACATTTTTAAGACATTTTAATTCACTAATTAGCTATGAAAAGATCCAAATAATAATTTATCAGACCGACAAATTATTGGAGGTTTTTGATGCATGTAGGTAATGGCATTGCTGTGATCGCTCTTACCTTCACATCATCTACTTTCGCACCTAAACTTAAAAAAATGTGTTCTGTTTTAGCAAATTGACATTTCGACTTATTAAACCTTAGAGTTATTTCTGCTGCATGATTTAAGACTGTTGCAAGACCGCAATTATGTTCTTTAAGTGTCCTTTCCCATACAAGTGGATCATGAAAATATCGCTAACCCCTCTAAATGGCTAAGATTTTTTTGAAAAAGTCTTCAAGAGCATTATTGAGACCAAATGCTAATCTTTTGAATCAATACCTACCATACGCTGTGTCTGAAAGATAAAATGGAGAAATAATTTAGCTTCTGACAAATCAGCTCCGACCATATCATTTATTGGAACTGGGAAATGAGACCGACGTATCGCTTCATTCGGACTTCTTAGATCTAGGCAGACTCGCAGTCGATCATCTTCCTTTTCAACTAATATAATTGAGCTAACCCACGGTGTTGGTTCAGTGACTTTTTCTATGATTTCTTCTAGCTCCACTGAATCAAGTTCCTATTCAATAATTTAAAAGGGATATACATATGATACTTTGCAGGTAGGCAACCCCATACTTCTGAATAAATAATCACAAGACTTAAGCAATTTGTTTAATTCATAATTTGTAGTCTGTGTTAGTTTATCTTGACTGATGGTTGCATTTGACTTTAATAGACTTAAATTATCTTCACTGGTTGTACAGGGCGCCCATAAAAGGTCTATACAACACCCTACCGCATATTCCTCAGACCAAAATAGGATGATTCAACCAAACTTACCTCTATCCAAAAGTGTTACCGGACATCAAAGATCTTAAAAATATTCCTATTTTTCTAAATAACAAAAGAGTGTTTCGAGTTGCCAAAGATCCAAAATTAAACACCAAACGCTTAGGTTCCCAAGTAGGAGTATCTAAGAATGTCGTCCATAGAGTTATAAAAGAACAACTGCTTCATCCATATCATATGCAAACAGATTTTCTATCTCCAGATTCTGATCAACGGCTGGGTTTCTGTCGATTCATCGACGCGCAGAGAGCCCAAAATGTAAATTTCGGTAGAAAAATTTTATTCACTGATAAAGCTTGTTTTCCGAGGAAACGTTTATGCTGAAGAAAATCCTCATGCAACCAGAATGACTCATTACCAACATAATTAAAACCACCGATTAAATGGCAAAACTGATTTAGACCATCTCCAAAATACATTTCCTTATTTATTAGATCTGCTTCTGGAACTTCGAAGACATGCAGTTTCAGCACGATCGGGCACCTCCGCATTTAACCTTAAATGTTCGTAAGCATTGATGCTCCTCTAAACTGGCCACAATGTTCCCCTGATTTGACGCCGCTGGATTTTTTCTTATGGGGAGCTTTAGAAGCGATAGTATACTCCAGACCCGTATCCACGCAACAAGATTGTGGAGCCACATCCAAGATGCAATAAATACTTTAGGAAATGATGCCGAGCACAGTTTAATTTTCTACGACGCATTAATCTTTGTATCCATGTAGATGGTGGTTATTTTGAACATTTACTGTAAGCGTTTTAATTTGCTGCATTAATTGATTTGAACGCCACTAAACTTTAAAATGCATGCCAGAAGGCAAATTAAAATTGTCTCTTTCTGCGTAAAGTATTGCAGTTATCAAAATCAAACAACAGACAAAAAATGCCCGAAATAAGAGTACCCATCTGTGGAAAAAGTTTCAGAAGTATTGACTGAATCATTAAAAAAATCTGAGCTTTTCGCATGGGAATGATTGACTTTTGACCACCTACGAAACATTCACAAGCAAAAATCTAATGTTGAAAATCCCTTTATCGAGTACACATTCACATCCCAAACTTAATTCCAATCGCTAAAAGCAATCCTTGGTTATTTAAAAAATTAGAAATATTTTTAAGATCTTTGGACGTCCAGTAGTCCCTTAACGGAGCACTTTTAGATAGTGGTAAGTCCTATTTTGGTCTGTATGTATATCTGAGTGTTTCGGAAATACATCAAAGGTTGACCCGCAACATATATACCTACAGAGTGATTCGTAAAAAAGTACAAGGCTTCACACCATGATAAAGAAGCCCAAAACAAGAAAAAGAAGTTTATACAGACATAAGTTCGCTAACGCTTCCTAACAGAGGTACCGTCCTTTTCAGTTATGTATGATAATGTAAATTAGTAGGCCTGATTATTAATTTGGGGCAAGTTTATACCTCAAACCTTAGTAACAACGAAATTTGATATTGAAGTTACTGTTGTTAGTGCTACTGTCAAAATGTTTTCTAATGAAGAGTATGCAGATATGATTCAAATTTATGAAGAATTTTAACAGAATGCAATACAACCAAGACGTTTGTCAAATAAACGCACGTTTTTGCCGTTCATCGTAGAGTTTGATAGACAGACTATTTACAACCTCCTAAAGAACGCGGTATTGTTTAAAAGGTTCTTAAAGTTAATGTAGAAGATCATATCCTTCAAATCGTTGAAAATGATCCTACAACAAGCACACGTAGGACAGCAACACCGTACATGTGTCACAAAGTACGGTATGGAGATGTTTAAGACAGCAGCAACTCTACTCCTACCATTCAAGCAGTGTGCAAGAATTACAACCTGGAGATGCGGAAAACGCATAACCTTTTGTCAATGGTTGTTAAATCAAAACGAACAGAACAGTAATTTCCTTTCTGGGGTTCTGTTTACAGATGAGGCAAGTCTGTCAAGAAGTGGCCTGACAAATTATAACAACTTTTGTGAGTGGACAGAAAAAAATCTTCATGCGTTTGTTACTTCTGCTTTCCAACATGAATTTCCCATAAATGTGTGAATGGAAATTGTAGGCGATCATTTAAATAGCCCATATGAGTTAACATACCGTCTCAATAGTGTGTTGTATTTAAACTGTCTTAGAGATCAGTTACCTGCACTGTTGGAAGATGTACGTCTTAGGGTTAGACAACAAGGGTGGTACATGCACGATGGTGCACCAGTGCACTGTGGTAGAATAGTCACCGAATATTTAAATGCGTGCTGTTCTCGAAGGTGGATTGATCCCATTGGATTTGTTGGACGCCAAGATCTCCGGACCTAAATGCATTGGACTTTTAAACATAGTTTACTACGCAGGAGGAAATATGGGATCAATACTGATAGTATTCGTGGTTCTCCAAATCTCGTTCACAGAATACCAACGAGTTTTCTTTTGAGCAGTTACTATAAAATGTTATTTGTATTTAGAGTTTAAATAAAAATCAAACAATTGGTTTATTAGCACTAAAATCTCCTTTATATCTCTTGGGAAGCGTTAACGGACATATGTTTATATAAACTTTTTTCTTGTTTTGAGCCTCCTTACCTATGGTGTGAAGCCTTTTACTTTTATGCGAATCACGCTGTATATGTCGCGCGTCAACCTTTGATGTATTTTCCACACACTTTCGGATATATTTTCATGACCTTCACGAATGTGGTGGAATACGCGCGCCTAGTTGTAGGCAACCCAACATACTCGTATGTGATTGCTATCGTCTAGCAGGCGCGTTACACAGTTTAACTGTAGATAAAAGTAAGCTAACATATCACAATAAACAATCTTTTGAAATTATAACCTTAAGTGAAAAAGTACTAATAGGATTTTAATTACAATCGGATATGATAGCAGAGCGCAGATTCGAGCAGAAGTACTAACAATTGCTTAACATCTTCTCTTGGTTATTCCTTTTGTTTTTGAAAAATAACTCATCCATACTTAAATTTTTGAAACCGCTTAGAAAAGCAGTTTGCAAGACTATAACAGAATGCAGGGTGTCCCATTTAAAAAAGTAGTCTTAGTTATCACCACAAAAAGACTGTAAATTTGACAATAGCGCCGATATCAAAATTAGGTGTCTAGTATTTAGTAACAGCAAATTTGGTAAGAATCGTACGATTACTTATTAAAATAATAAAACTATGGAAACTTTCAGGGGCACAGTGAATATTTCTACAGGTACTGTAAGAGCTAACTAAACAACATAGTGCTGAACAAGTCAATATTTTATTAATCATTTTTGCAACTACATCTACAAAGTATACTACTATACTAATTATACAACTAAAAACTTATTAGACAAAACAATAACTACCATGGTGGTATAATTATCGTGTGTTATATTCAGATCACGCAGACCGTCCTAAATATACTCTGTAATATTATGGTCTTGATAAACAGCAGATAAAATCTGGTAGACAAGAGCTAGGAAAAGTTGGCGTCGTGAGTCCTAACAGCGAACAAGCGGTAGTTTTATAACATTTGGTTAGGGGTATACCTACACCCTGAAATGTACACGATTGACCTGAACCTAGAAAAGAAAAGATATAGTGTATAAGAATCAACTTCACAGAACACTTCTTTTTAATTAGAATTTTAGAAACCATTGTCATATAATTTTCTTATACTGAAGATTTCGGTTTGTGAATTCTCCTGTGTTTGGTATACAGGGGGATGCATTTGATTTGGCAGCATAGGGAAATAACATGCACTTGCGAATTTTTCTACAAAGTGTTAACAAAAGTTTCTGGGTCCAGTGGACTGCATTTGCCGCCTTTTGAAAACAGGATCTGTAAATATTACACTGTTTGTCACGTTACACGCATTGCACTGCTGTTATGATGGCTGCTTAATCTTATGTTTGTTTAAAGATAAATAATTAAAAAATAACTTTTAAGAATTTTAAAATGTTTTATTTATTTCTTCAAGAATGAAGAAAGCTTAAATAAATAAATACTAATAATAAATAAATAAAGATTAAGTAAATTGCTAAATGCACGGCAATGACATTTGCAATTGACAAATGACGGAAAACAAATACGTATTGGTTGTTGAAATAAATCAACCAGGCGGCACATCAAAATTAAATTCCATAGCCAACTAGACCCAAAAACATTTATGAACACTGTATATTCCTGTTGTCTCCCAATATTCTCCAGGAGAACTTTGTGAATATGTTGGTTAGGTAGGTATTAAACTTTTATTTTAGCAAACAAAGAATCAAAAATCCATTTCGTAGGGAATAAAGTAGAATGAACTATCCCTGTCTGACACAAATAAACTAAGGAGTATCCATTAAAAATTTTGTCACTACATACGGCTGTGAACATGAAAGCGTCAAATAAGAAAACGTTTCAAAACCTGGGTATATTTTATGTTTTGTATTTGAAAACTACAGATATTAAAGTATTTAACTCAACTGATAATAAATCATTATTTAAGGTTAAAACAAAGTTCAAAAAGTTACCTCTAAAGATTAGTTTTACAGATGCTTTCTAATTGGTACTATGAATTAACTTTCTTATAAAGAATTGAAATAAAATTTCAAAACCACACAAACAACCACAACAAGAATAAAAAACCTCTGGCGTGGCAAATGTTACAATTCATAATTAAATTTCATCAAACTACAATACACATGGAAATTATTAATTTTTAATCGTAACATTAGAATAACTTGAGTGTTATCCATCTGTGCTAATTAGTTACAATGCTTTTAGGTAAATAAGAATCTGAACAAGGAAATGTCCTTTGTATCCTCAATACCTTATCAAAGGATAAGATTGTCGAAGAATGCCCACATACCATACTTCAAGGTAGATTTCGAGCATGCACCAAGCCACTCCAGAACAGTGGCGTAAATAGTGGACGAAAAAGCCCGCAGTGCGGGGGGCCCGAAGGATTTGGGGGCCCCACAGTCCTTTGCAGAAATGAAATAAAAATAGCCATATAATTATAAATGTCCGAATAAGCGAAATTTTTACTGCCCAGTTCATTTGAGTTTTACTTTCGACTAAAATCTCTATTATGTATAGTCACGTAGTCGGTTTATTGCAGTTTGCCGGAAATTATACCTCTATTGCACAGTTCCTGGGTATAGTATACGTATTTATTGCACATTGTCGGTATTTTAGAAGAAACCCTCGTTCCTGTAAAAGGGCAATAATATCTGTTTCACATCCGTTTTACAGTTTAACTTTTACTTTCCAGTTTCCTTCCACCCTTAAAATATAAATTGCTTTATGGGATTAATTGTAGTATATAAACAAATTTAGAACATTTCTTGCCACAGTTATCATTCAGAAGCAAGCAAATAGTCAAAGTGTAACTATTAAATCTACTTTTAAATTTTATTTAAAAATAGAATAAGTGAAATATTTTTTATTTGTAAAAAATAGAAGTACCAGTGGGTGTTTCACTTGCCCTCAGTGAACTACGTAAGGAATATTACAACAAAAACAGCAAGTAACAATTATTTAGATTCCAGATCACAAGAATACAAAATTATAAATAATGCTGATGTTATAAACTCTGCAGAAATAAATAAAATTCTTTCAGTTATTCGGTAATTAAGTAGTACAAAAAGAAATTTGCTTTCTTCATTTTCACTGGTTTTAACAATTTCGTATTCAGCTTTACGTTTTGAATATTGTTATCATAAGGTACTAATATTATTTCTATAATATTTAAGATCATGGAAAAAACGAAAATGTGAAAGTGGTGCACAGAAAAGAAAAAAGAAGAAGCAGAAAATGAATTAAAAAAGCATAAAAAATAGACACCTTCTTTTCGTCTTTCAAACAAGCTGACCGAAATGATGGGACAGGCCTTGAAAGCCCCCACATTCGTGAAAATAGTACAAGAAATTTTCCTGCTTCTACATCAGAACACACCTTTGTTATTAAACAAAACGGTAATGATTTACAACCATCACATTCTAAGTTTTGCGAATCTAAACTCAAATCCGATGCAGTGCGTAAAATAGAAAACCTTAATGAAGAAGCATATAAAACATCGAACATGGGTTTTTATAAAGATAAAATAATAAGTGATGATATAAAAAGATATATTATCCTTTCTGGACCACATCAACCCAATTGTCCGTTCAAGAAGGATCCACTACAGAATAACAGACGTTTTTCAGAAAATTTCTATTATTCTGCATATAAGTACGGCAAAATAAAACGTTCTTGACTTTGCTACTCTCTAATTCTTGATGCTGCTTATTGTGAGCCATGTTGGTTATTTTCCAGTAATTGTAAAAAGGATCAGTGGCATTTAGGAATTCGAGACTGGCAAGGCCTTTCAAAAAAGATAAAAATTCACGGTAATAGTACAAAACATATCGAGGCTTGTCAAATATATAATTATTGGAAAGAGAATAAGACTATCGACAAAGATACTGAAAATTTAATTAAACATAAAGCTTCATTTTGGTCAATGGTTCTCGAAAGGTTGTGTGATATAACTTTAATGTTAGCAAAAAATTCATTAGCATTTCGTGGTCACCGGGAAAGTCTTGAAGACGGTAATTGTAATGGAAACTTTTTGTCGTAGGTGATTTTATTAGCCAAATACGATAATGTTATGAATCAGGTTATCAATAAACCTAAAGGCCGTATTAAATATCTTAGTCCAGCCATTCAGAATGAGTTGATACAGTGTTTAGGAGATAATTTGAACAATTTTCTTATAACCAAAATTAATTCGGCTCCCTTTTTTTTCAATAATAATTGACACTACCCAAGATATTTCTAAGAAAGATCAAATAAGTTTATGTTTTAGGTATGTACAAATAGTTAGAAATGAAAAATCTGAGCCTACTGAAATACAAATTAAAGAGTCATTTACTGGGTTTTATGAAATTAAAGATCATAGCGCGATAGGTATGGCTGATCAGATCTTATCTGTTATCAAAAGTAAAACAATAGATATTAGGAAATGTCGTGGTCAGGGTTATGATGGTGCTAGTGTTATGAGTGGGGTTTATAATGGTGTACAAACTAAAATTAAAAATGTACAACCTCTAGCTAAGTATGTTCATTGCGCTAGCCATAATTTAAATTTAGTTATCAACGATGCAGTTAATGGCATAAAAGAAGTCAATAAATTTTTTGTAATTTTAGAAGATGTCTATAAGTTTTTTGGTGTTAGCGTTAAAAGGTGGGATTTGTTAGCCGAATTTAGTGGTGAATCCGAAATAACTTTAAAAAACTTAATCCCACAAAGTGGTCATCGCGGATTAACTCCATAAAAGCAGTACATCTGCGATATTTAGATATTATAAACGCTCTCTCTAAAATATCGTTAACTAGTCTAAAGAAGGATGAGCAAAATGAAGCTAATCGTATACTAAAAAATATTTCAAATTTTGAATTTATATTTATATGTGTAATATTATATAATGTACTAGATGAAATAAATTATGCTTCAAAAATACTTCAAAAACAAGATGTAGGTCTTGATGAAGCGACAAATGTTTTAAAAATTGTTAGTTCGAATTTAAAAGAATACAGAAGCAAATATGACTGCTTTAAAGTTGTTTGCGAAAAATGGAAAATATCTTCAACTTTTACTGTGAAACGCCACCCAAGAACTAAACATCAATTCGACGAAATTTGCAATTTATTTAACAATACAGAACATGTATTTAAAATAAACATTTATAATAGGATAATTGATATTGTAACTACTCAAATACAAACTCGATTTGAAGGTATGATGCATATTTCTGATTTATTTAAATTCTTATTGCCAAAAAATCTTATAAATAGTCCTGCTAACGAAATTATAAAATCCGCTGCTGCATTGCAGAAACATTATTTTAATGATTTATCCGTTAATTTTCCTATGCAATTAAGAAATGCATTGTCATTCGTAAAAAATGATATGAACGAGAAAACTACTATAAGAGAATTTACAAATCTACTTTTAATTAAGTATAGTTTTATGGAAAGTGATTTTTCAGAAGTTAACACGGCATTACTACTTTATTTAAGTTTACCTGTAACAGTGGCTACAGCAGTAAGTTCGTTCAGTAAATTAAAAACAATTTAATCATATTTGCGTAATTCATTGCAACAGGATCGACTGAGCAATCTTTCTGTCTTAGCCATTGAATATGAAACTGCACAAAAACTAAATGTAAAGAAAGTGATTGAAGATTTTGCCAACAAGAAAGCTAGACGAGTATGTATATAACAATGTGAATTTCCTATGTACCTAGTTTTTAAGATTAGCTTGTAAATAAATAAATAAATAAACAAATAAAAACCAAAGCCTAATTTGTAATTTGTATGTTACATACAAGTATACCTACTACCACATGTTTAAAAATGCAATGTAGTATAAAGTACTGGGTTTCTTTAAATATTATATATGTTACGGCTAAAGTGCAAATTTGGATAGTTTATAAATTAGCTGGATAGTATATAAACTAACAAAATAAATAGTTATTTTGCTAGAAAACTATATTAGCTGATAGCTTCTAAACTAACTAATACCCTTTGCTAATTTGATTGACAAAGTTGAAAAACTAAAATAGCCAAATGTCTTGGTTAGTTAGTAAATCATCCAATTTGAAATGGGTAGAATAGTAATCTGCTTTCTAGTGATATAAAATAACCAATATCTTGGCTAGTTTATAAACTAAACGTTGGGTTAGAATTTTCATGTTTTTATCAAATTGTTAGTTTAAATAATGGATCATAAACAAAAATTTAATAAAGCAAGAGACAGTCTATACAAACAAAAAGCGAGTAATTCAAAAATATATACTAATAGTTATTACCAATATTGTGAAGAAGTAAACAACCTTACGTACCAGTGGGCCATCGAGTAAAAATAAAAGTTATTATTACTTTATAAAACATTTTGCTCTGCAACGAGTTGACGACATCTATATTCTATTAAATAAATAATCGGGCAAATTAATAGTTTGCATAGATGATTTATATGATATTATTAATGATTCCCATCAGTGCACAGGTCATGGTAGAAGACAAGTTCCATTCAAACTAATTAATGAAAAATATTCAAATGTCACGCAAGAAATTGTAACTCTGTTTATTGAAGGATGCGAAAATTGCCAATTAAAGAGTAACCAAGTAAAAAACGGGATTGTAGTGAAACCGACTGTTTCAAATTACCTAAACTCAAGATGTCAGGTAGATTTAATTGATTTGCAAACACGTCCTGACTAAGACTACAAATTTATTTTTGTGTATCAAGACCACTTAACCAATTATGTCCGCTTACATGCCATGAAAACAAAAACAGCTAAGGAAACAGTTCACAATCTTTTGGAAGTGTTTATGGATTTAAGTAGTCTATATTTATTGCAAAGTGACAATGGCAGAGAATATTTGCAAACTACGTAAGTTTATACTGTTGTTGTCAAATTCAATTTAAAATATGTGTCTAGACATTTTTGGGGTTGCTAAATAGGAATTTTTAATCAAAAATAAAAAAATTTAAAATGGTTAGTCCAATTGGGGAATTTAGGCATTTATTTAGAATTGTGTTTGATAAATTTCCTTTCCAATGTACTTCATTGTTTATCATTTAAGTTATCGAAAAACTGGTTCAACTTTGGCCGAATTGTCGAATAGTGCATGGTAAACCACGACATTCGCAGTCTGTTGAAAGAGCGAACCAGGATATCGACAATATAATATCGAGTGTTGAAGATAATTTTTATCGACTAGGAACTACATACTCATTGTGTACTAACCCAGTTATTTTCACTCAATCAATTTGAATTGTGTAAACAAAATTTTCTATCTTTAGAGGATATTTAGACTGATACAGAAATCTCGCTTCGAAGGGCTGTTAGAAATTTTTCAGTTTCTGGTACAACCCAGGGCTAGTGTAA
>VTPC01006243.1:68119-79379 GCA_011009095.1 Ignelater luminosus | reverse complement strand
CCAGGGCTAGTGTAAGAAAATATGTAGAAACAGAAAATGCAAATGTGTCGCTTTGGGATATTCATGCAATAGCAAGTGCCATAATAGCGAACGATGCTGTAATAAATAAATACATAGCACATATGTTTATGTATTTGTCATAAAAATCTGGAAATTTGTTATTCGTTGAGGATTTTTGTTTATATTTAAATATATTTTTATTATAATTACTGCAGGTTGTCTTATTTAATTTATTGTGCACCAGAATCGCACCATTTAAAGTAACTAAAGCACATGTTAGCTGGTTTGTATAATAACCAGAAAATTGGCTATTTTATAATACCACCAGTTTTGTTGTTCATTCTAATTTACTAAGTTGGACAGTTCATAAACCAGCCAAAAAAATGGCTATTTTAGTTTTTTTTAAAGAATTAAAGTAAATTAGCCATATGGTTTGGTTATCTTATAAACTATCGACTAATATAGTTAAATATGCGTTTTTGATCAAACTAGCTGATAGTTTAGATAGTTTGTACATTAACCAGTTACTCTACAAACTGGCCAATTCTACACATTAACCGTAACATATACATCATGAAATACTAAGAGGCCTTGAAATTATGTTTGCGGGGGGGGGGGGGGCTTAAAATTATATTTACGCCACTGCTCCAGAACATAAGTTGTCGAGTGAATGCTATTATAATTTCTAAAACTTTGAATTGCACGAATAATGAATGATTGACTGAAAAAATAGTTTATTGTGCAATATGATATTTAAGTTTGGTATTTGCTGAATACAATCTACTATTATTTGTAATCGCATTTGAAAATAGATTATATATTTTATTAAATTTTGGGTTCCAACATCTGACTTTCTATCTTTGTGGTTATCCAAAAGCTAACTTTTGAAAAAATAGCTTAGAGGTAAGGTGATTTGTTTCAAAAATCTAAATGTACCCTTAAGGTTTACGAATAGTTGATCCCTGCAATTCTTCTCTTAATGAATCATAGGCAATTAACCTAACAAGATTTGTGATTATTATTAAATATTCTTCTATTTGCTACTTACAGTACTAGCAGATACTTTAATGCTTAAATTATGTAAAGGTTAAATTCCCTTATTGGGCCAGCCTAAATTTCTAAATCTCAATAAATTGATAAAAACCACTTGAAACTTTGACGCTTCAATAATACCTTAACAAAATTTAGACGTCGTAGGTAAATCGCAAGAAATATTAAAATACGCGAGGTATATAAAACTGAATATCAGAAGGAAAGAATAAAAAGGTTTCTTAGCAAGCTGTACTGCGCAAGCATCAACAAGCAGAAGAAGCACAAATACACTTTTCATCTTGATCTGGATTAGCTTTTGCGTAATATTGCAGTAGGATATGTTCTCAGCCTGATTGGGTTAGTTTATATAGTGTAACGATCTGTTTGTACGAGAGACCCTACTAATTGATGTTATGATTTAAAGTGCACAAGACTCTTTTAATTTCCCCTATATTGTTTAGTGCTCATTTATCAAACTTGAATCATCTTTCCCAATCCCATGCTCTTTATTCGTGGGTTCACAAATAAAAAGTACTATAATATCAAAATGTCAAATTTTTGATAATTTTAGGTTTGATGTTGAAATGACGATTCTCTATTAAACTTTATTCTCAAACATTGGTCATAGATTACTATGATATGATTTATATCAACAGTTGTCAATAAAATTTCTGATACTTATTTGAATTTAAGGATCTTCTTACAACCATTTAACTTTTAACTAATCATTATATCATTAAATTCTTTTTCTTGTTTATTTTGGTTCAAAATTTACTTACACCTAAATTCCTTCTTTATTATATAGTACAGTAAACCATAACTTCAATTTTACTACTTTGATTCACTCAGTCACTCCTCTTCCTTCCTTGCAGATCCTGTGTCTACCGAGTACAATAGTTAATTATAAAGTATTTTTCTGTCCATCCAACTCATCTTTACCCTCCAAGTCAAGTTTCACCACAACACCACAAAACAGGCAAGTCTAAGACCTTTTTTATGTATTTGTTGGGACACTTGCCGTTAGTGGTGAAATAAAAAATCGTATTGGATTATTTAATGGTTTTATTGTACATCTCTTACTGTTGTAAAACTTGATTCTGCGTCTCACACGCACTTCTGCTGTGAAGTGTAGACTTGACCTGAATGGTTCATACATGCTAACAGAAAAACTAAAAACAAAACCTGACCCTTAAAATGCTATTGTTCTATTTTTGTCCGTTCACCTTGAAAACATCTCGTAGAACCCTCCTCAAGAGATTCCTCCGAGAACTATTAATGTATTAAGTGCTTAACATACGTAACAGTATTACAAGCCGAAAGGTAAGTGAAATTAGGATTCTGATATGTAATTTTTAGATATTAAATGTTTTTACCCTTGGAATGTCTTGTACAAAATTTTCAAAATGTTTATTTTGTTACTAATGTAAATTACTCAATAAACCTTCTCTACTCACAATTTTTTTTATTTGTTTTTTAACAGTTTTTATTTCACTCACTTTTTAATCTCTTTCTCTCAATGGCGTACCTAATGGGGGGCAGAGGGGGCGGTCCGCCCCGGGCTTCATCTTGTAGGGGGGCCCCAAATGGGCCATCAATAATTATACAAATTGTACAAAGAAATAAAAATAGAAGCAGAGAAATTGGGAAATAGAACATGTTTGGTAAAAACTAGAAGCAAGGAAGATAAAAACGAGATCATGCTAAACAAAAAGAAACTGAGACTGATTAAACATGAACAGGTATATACAAACAATGATCTAACAAAAGAAGAGATGCGTATACAACACGAAATCTGAAATAGAGCAAAAGAAGAAGCAAGCAAGGGCAACCAAGTTAAAACCGGATACCAAAAAATTGCTATACAAGGACAAATATGAAAACCGAACAAAGAGAAGCACATTCTAGAAGAAATCTAAAAAAAACTAACAGAATACATCACTATAAAACTGACACAAAGAACAAAAACATAGAAAGCGGTGGTGAAACAGGCAACGAACAAGGACAACGAATCGAATATGCTAAAAAAAATATAATAGGAGACAAATCTAAATTCTTTCCGGGCTGCTGGAACGTCCAAACAATGGCCGATATAAGCAAAACCGAACAAATCTCAAGAGAAATGACAAAGTACAAGATTAAAATACTCGGACTTAGCGAGACTAGGTGGAATGGAATAGCAAATATGACATTTGCAAATGGAAACCAAATATACTCCACCCAGGATATGAAGACAAAACCGCAAAAAAGAAAGGGGTGTAGCTATTATGATAGATAAATAAATTTAAAAAAGTTTACTGGAATGAGAAGGCAAAACAGAAAGGATAATATGGGCACGGTTTAAAGGGAAATACAGAAATATAACTATTATAAACGTCTATAGCCCTATAAATGATAAACAAAGAAACTAAACATACTTTTTATGAGGAACTCCAAGCAAACTGAGAGATTATACAACGGAAATAACCGAAAGACATAACATTATTAATGGACGATCAACATTCAAAAGTGGGCAAATACAATGAAGACAAGGAAAACATCATGGGAAAACACGAAATGGTGAAAATTGACAAAAATGGCCGTAGACTAGTAGACTTCTGCTTGACAAATAATTTAGTTATTGCTGGTACCTTATTCAGACACAACGACAATCAGAAAGCAACTTGGATATCACCTAGAGGTATCTATAGAAACCAAATTGACCATATAGTGTTTGGAAGAACATGGAGGAACTCCCTACAAGATACAAGAATAATGAGGGATGCAGATGTAGGAACAGACCATCTTCTTAGAGCCAAAATAAAAATAAGCTTGAAGAACAACAACATCCTACCGGTACGCACAAAATTTAATGTTCTTAAATTAAAAGAAAAAGAAGAAATACTGGGGGAGTTTAAGAAGAACATGCAAAAGAATATCGGAGAAATTAACCCACATAGAAACCATTCGGTGGACAATATTTGGCAACATTTCAAAGACGTAGTAAAGAAAAGCGCAAAGGAAACAAGTAGACACAAAGTCGGAAAACAAACACCATGGATAACAAACGCTACTTTGAATACAATCGAAGAGAGGAGAAGAATAAAAAGGAAATGGTTGAATACAGAAGACGAAACAAGAAAAAACCAAATACATAGAGAATCTTGGAATAAATACAGAGAAGTAAAAAAGAGGGCAAGAAAAGAAAAAAAAAAGAAAAACTACCTTGAAAACCTATTAAAAGAAGCAGAGAAAGCAACCCAAAAAAAGATATAAAATACTAGTACAAAGTAACAAAAATAATTACGGGAAGAAAAACCAAGCCAATCAATAGAATTCAAGAAGTAAACGAATAAATACTCAAAAGCGAAGGCGACATAATAAAAAGGTGGACAGAGTACTTTGCTAAAATGTGTAAGAAAAAAGAAACAAGAGATATAATAGATGAACTAGAGAGAAGCGAGCCGCTAAACATAAACCAAGACAAAATTACAATGAGGGAAATCCAGGAAGAAATTGTCAGTAGAAGAATGGTAAAAGCGCAGGCGTGGATGATATCCGCATAGAACTTATTAAAGCAGACAAAAAGAGATCTATAAGAATCCTACACATCCTCATGAACAATGTTTGCAATAAGGAAATGATACCACGAGGATTGGTCGCAAGTAATAATATAAAAATTCCTGAAAAAGGTGACCTCACACGATGCGAAAACTCAAGACCAATAACCCTCCTATGCATGGCTAGTAATGTATTGTGTAAAATAATATTAAACAAAATGAAAACTGCGGTAGACCAGACTAAAGGAAAACTAGGCCGGCTTCCGAGCAAGGCGCTCATGCATGGATCAAATATGCCCATTGAGGATAATATTCGAACAAACCAAAAAAATGGGGAAAAGCATCAGCATCAACTTTATAGATTTCAAGAAGGCATTTGACTTAGTAACAAGGGGAACATGTGGAAAATTCGTCGCATTTGAACTACCAAAAAAAATAAAAATGATAAAAATCATGTATGAAAACTTTTCAGCAAAAGTAGAACATGCAGGCAAACTGACCGAAACAATTATGATTAACACAGGAGTTAAACAAGCGTGCGTCTTATTACCAACTCTATTCCTAATCATCATAGATTGAGTGATGGAGAATACAGGAAATAATATATTCGTAATAAATTGGGGTACATTTAACAAACTTGAAGACCTTGAGTTTGCGGACGACATATAATAACTAGAAATAAAAACCAAATGCAAAGAAAAACAATGAGACTCAAAGAAATAGCAGAGCAAGTTGGTCTTAAAATAAATGAGAAGAAGACAAAGATCGTAAAAGACGGAGAGGAGGATAGAAAAAGTATAAGCATAGAGCATAAAAATATTGAAGGGGTTGAAGAATTCTGTTACTTTGGAAGTGTTGTGGATAAAACGGGAGGCTCTCAAAGAGACATAAGAAGGAGAATAGAGCAAGCCCAAAAGTCGTTTAATATACTGGGCAAAATATGGAGATAAAAAAGTATAACAGTTAAAACAAAATACGGTGCAGAAACATGAACATTAAATAAACAAAGTATGCGAATGTTACAAACATTCGCTAATAAATGTCTAAGAAAAATTCACTAAATATTCTGGCCCGATAAAATAACAAACTTAAGGTTATGGGAGATATCAAACCAAGAAAGAATAGAGATAGCAATTAGAAACAGAAAAGTAGAGTGGATTGGACATATGTTAAGGAAACCACACAACAACTTAATTGGAAGGACACTATATTTCAACGTAGGAGGGAAACGGAAGAAAAAATGTAAAATATAGCTAAGCTTATCATTAAAGAAAACTCCAGTTACAATAGTTTGACCCCCTATGCTTGGACCTATTTCAGCAAGTTTTTTTGTGAAGTATCATTTATATTATAAAAACGGATATTTTTTGTAATTTTAAAACACTGGTAGATTGGATGTGTGATCGTAGATACGCAAGCGCATTTGTGTGAAGCTCGAATATGGGGCCTTCAAAAACTCCCGCCCCGGGTCTCATTTGGTATTGGTACGCCACTGCTTTCTCTATCATCATTGTTCTTCTATTTTAATACAAAAGACAATAAAACAAACTCCGTGGTTTCTCTTTTCTTTATTTTTTTATCTTCATGCCTTAACATCGACCAGAACAGTTACCATAAAATATACAACTTGTAACAACTTCAACATGGTATACCACCAACAATAACTTCCTTTTTTTAACATTTTTTTCTTTTATTATAGATTAACAAAAGTATAAATAACAATTTTATTTTTCATTTTTCCTTTCTTTTAGTTACATGTCTAAAATAAACTTCCTTTTTTCAAAAATCTCGTACTACCCTTTTTACTTTTTCTCATAATAACAACCAAAACACCACTCAGCAACCCCTTCAACTCCTATTTTCTTTTTTTTACAACCCTATCTTTTTCTTTTATTTATTTTTATCTAGCATTCTAAATCTTGTCCCTGTTGGCTAACACGATTTAATATTTTATTTTGAAATTCAATAAAACAAATCAAGTGTCATTATTTTATTTGTTTACTTTATCTTTTAAGAAGTTTACGTTTCTTATTCATAATCATAGCTTTTACTTTTCATTTGTACAACATCCTTACAATAGTTACTTCCTCACACATTTTTGAATAACGCAACAAGCTAGTGACGCTAGCAGTTGAGTTGTTTGTTTTAAAATAAAGAAAAATAGTCT
The DNA here is from genome assembly GCA_011009095.1 of Ignelater luminosus. Classification (NCBI taxonomy): domain Eukaryota; kingdom Metazoa; phylum Arthropoda; class Insecta; order Coleoptera; family Elateridae; genus Ignelater; species Ignelater luminosus. The sequence goes on along the minus strand of VTPC01006243.1, from coordinate 72,644 downwards.
TCTCACCTAAAAACATGTTTGTTTGGGGATTACTTTAAAAATGGAAGTTGAACAAACTGGATCATACTTAATTTATAAATCTTTAATAAACGAAACGAAATAATTTATTTCAGTAAATAAATGAGATAAAGGAATCCAAATATTTTTAAGTAATCATTCTTATCACAGACGCAATAAAAGTCTTAATTGTATTTATGTTTTAGCAGCAAAATATGCCTGCGTTTCTCTTGGAATATAAATAAACTGAATTATTTCTGAAAAGTCTTTTTTTTTCTAATAGTGGATTAATATAACCAAAGTTTGATTACCATATAAGATATCTTATTAAAGATCTTTTAAGTTTTCTATGTGTTTTTGCATATGCCTCACATTCAAATAACTTTATCTTGGACAAATCTGCTGGCACTACTGGTAGGGTATTTATTGAAGTTGTAGCATAGATTGCTTCGGCCCGCATTTCTTTATCCGAAGAAGGTAAAGCTCTTGCCTTCTCGATTAGTGTCCTGTTTAGATTTTCCGTTTAATTGGGGCGTGTTTCTAAACTTTAATTGTGAGGGTGGATTGTCTATCCTCTCCTACTAGGCGCCTTTCTAGGGGTAGTTGGTTTAAGTTAAGTTAAGAGAAAAGAAGTAGTTCTTAAGAGAGCTTTGAAAGAAGCTGTTAAAATGTAATAATTAAATGTCACACTCATAATAAAACAAAATAAATTGATTGTGAATAAACGTAATTAAAAACAGTTCTATTGATTTCATTACACCTCTTGATAAAATTATTCAAAGTAAATTTTCATAATAAACAAAAAATACATATTATAAATAAAACAAACAGGGTGTATGAAGAATCGTAAATAGTCCTAAACAATTCCTTCTATTCTTGCATCACCTCTTCAAGTGTTGGCTGGTGTATTCACTACCGTTGCCGCATCTTAGTTTATGAATCTTGAGATTCCGTTTTGCTTTCACATCTTCTCCGCATTCTTTTATAACATCTGCAACTTCAATTTATTTTTAATCAGCCTTACCATGGTGAAGTGCGTATGATCGTCTAAGAATCTAATGAAATATTTCTTTCCGTCTTATGTATCAGGCTCAATTGGACGACATATTTCTGTGTGAATGATTTTTAATCGTCTGGTTGTTTTTGTTCTTTCATTTCTAAATGAGAATCTTGTTTGGTTTGCTTTTAGAGGTGTCTAATTAATTTAATTAAATACTTTGAAATCATTATCACTGATTTAGAGTCTCGCACGCGTTTTGGTTTTGATAAGTAGTTACAGGAGTTTCAAATCATAAAATACCTTCCGACTTAATCACTTTTTGGAATGGAACCTTAAAATTAGTTGCAAACTACAGCAAAAATAAATATCCTCATAGATCAATAGTTATTCAAAAGTCAGCGGCACGAGATAGAAAAACTAAATAAAATAACAATACAAATATAAATTGAACCTGAAAAATAATTAATTATTACATACGTAACATTATATTAATTTATAAATATTAAATCTTCTAAACGTAGAAAAATACTTTTTACAAGATTATCTCAGGTAGAACACGATCTCGGAAAAAGGCTGTTTTAATGTTGGCCCAATATAGTGACATTGGGCTAAGATTTCGTATTTGTAGCCAGTATTGTTTAAACAATAAATATACAATGTTGTGTTACCAATAACGGCCAAACATTCGGATTATATTGTCCAAATCCAAGATTTGACCAATATTGTTTTCTAATAAGCTACCAATATTTACATTTCTATATTGTATCAACGCAGATTAAACATTGTCCATACAATATCGTCATTCCATGATTGGCTCAATTTTTGTTTTCAAATGAATATCCTATATGGATTTTACAATACAGAACCAGCTTTGATTGTTCACGGGTATTAATATAGTGTTAAATCTAGATTTGTCCAATATTCGTTTCTAATAAGCTGCCAATATTGATATTTCTATATTGTATCAACACAGGTTAAACAACAACTGATATTAAAACATTGCTATACTTGTTATACTATTTCTTTTTTGTTAGATTAAAAAAAAAGTTGGCTAATTTGGAGATGAATTTACTTATGTTTTTGTTTTTTCAAAAAAGTTCGCGGCTTATTAGATATTTGCTAAGAACGAAATTATATAATTTTTTTTTAAAGTGAAATATCTCAGGAATGAGCAAAGATAGAAAAGAACAGCAAAGACGGTCTTTTAGAGAATTTACTCCGAAACACAAAAAATTATTTTCGCAATTGTTTTTTGTTTTACTTCCGCGGTGAAACGTAAATCCAAATTTTTTCTAAAGGAACGCCTACTTGATTTTCACATGACTGAATAGCACGCCTTAAATACTTTTCAGTGATATAAGGTTTGACATAGCTATTCTTTTGTTTTACCAAATTATGAAGTGAAAAGCATTGCGTGCTATTCAAATTACGTAACGTTTTCGATACAAATGGGTAGGATGGGATGAGGTCTGGCGTTACGTAACTCTTATTCTTTACATTTTTTAGATTCAATATCTGTTGTGTCTTGAGTTGCTTTTAACTCAAGCTGATAATAAAACTCACTGTCAGCTTTAATGATTGTTTATTGATAATGATCTGGCCTCGTGTTCTGGCCCGCGACTGTGTCTCGTGGTGTTCTGTATCGAGACTGTCCTCCTGTCGCCTGTCCTCAAGGGTTGCTACCCCACCAACGTTCGAGCATGACGCTCGATAAGGTGAGCGCAGCCGAACAATATCTGAAATAGTAGAATTTATCAACAGAACAAATTTCTTTAACCCTTATCCGGTCAAGGTGAGTCCAGTAGACCCGGTGCCTATTTTACTTTGTCATATCTTTTAAAATATTTGTCTTAGCCCTTATGAGTAGAGACCGGATACCTAGCTTTTATGCTTACGTTAGAAAATTATAGCAGCAACAAAAATTGTATATATCTTTACGAATCTCGTCGAAATAGACATTTTAGAACTATCTTTTTTTATGCTTTTTTTGCATATTTTAAAGTTTTATGCATATTTTAGTTTTAATGCTTATTTAATAATTATTCCAAACTTTTCTGCTGAATAATTAAAAAAAATATTACTTGTTACTAAAAACAAACAGGTCGTAAAATATCTGGCACTAATAAAGTTAATGTTCGCTCACTTTAATAAGATTGCTGATACCTTATTTTACAACTACGGATATGATTACAAGAATCTTAATTGAAACTGTAAGAAATGCTTTATGCAACTCTCCAAGATTGAATAAAAATATCACATTTTATTTCAGTCGTTTGTTGTTTGTTCAACCGTGCTAACTATGTTTATTTGCAAAGCTGTGCCTGTATAAATGTAATTTTAAAAAATGCCGAAAGTAAGATCTACTCTGAACAAATGGATTAAAAGCCATCCAGATTTAAAATATGCGAATAAGACCTTATTTTGCCTAGCCTGTGTTAAAACTGTAAGTTTTTCAAGATTAATACAATTTCTACAATTCAAAATAAATTTTTATTATCCAGATTTCAAATGATAAATAATGTAATATAACTCAACACATAAATACTTCTCAACATCAAGAAAAATTAAAGAAACTCAAAGCTCAAACCAATACACAAGTAACCATCGAATCGGCCCCAGCATCAACTTCTAATTACAACGATGATAGACGATTTTAAATTAGTTTTGTGTGAAATAATGTTAAAGTCAAACATCCCTCTGAATAAACTACAAAACAGTTTATTTAAAAATTTCTTAGAAAAATACTGTAAACGACCAATCCCAGATGAAAGTACCATTTGTAAAAATAATGTTAGTTCAGTTTATACTGAAACGTTGAAAAAAATCAAACAAGTAATCGGACATAATTACATTTGGGTCAGCTTAGACGAAACTACCGATTCTCGTGGTCGATATATAGCCAATTTAATCATTGGAGTGCTAAATGAAGGAACTCTATCAAAATGAATTTTGATAAGTACAAAGGAATTAGCAAAGACCAACATCTAAATTTGTTCAAGATTCGTTAGTAGCTCTTTTTTTACTCGAAGCTGTACCAACAGAGAAAATATTATTAATGACCACTAACGCTGCTCCATACATGATAAAAGCAGGCTGTAATATGAAAAAATTTTACGAAAGTCTGATTCATGTTACCTGCGTAGTTTATGGTATAAACAGAATTCCAGAAACCGTAAGACTGCAGTTTCCATTAATAAAGGACCTCATCAAATATGTAAAAATGATTTTTGTTAAAACTCCGTTAAGAGTGCAATATTTAAAAAAAATCCCCAAATACCCCACTAGCTCCAGAACCGGTATTAGCCCGTTGAGGTACTTGGCTAGATGCTGCTGTTTATTATGCTACTTATTATGAAAATTTTAAAACTGCCGTTTTTGACCTAACAGATAAGAATAGTGCAGCTATCGAAAAATTCCAAACGGTTTTAAAAAAGGAGGAATTAAAATTCAATTTAACGTTTTTAAAGGCGAATTTATGTTTTATGAGTCGGATAATGACAGGACTGGAAGAGCAGGAGGTACCATAAA
>VTPC01006243.1:0-67719 GCA_011009095.1 Ignelater luminosus | reverse complement strand
TGCGTTGGAAATATTCATTCGAACACGTTTTTGGTCTAACGTGAGCAAACGCGGCACCCAACGCGCGGACAGCTTTCTCATGCCTAAATGTTGATTTAATATGTGACAAACACGTTCTTTTGACATATTCATAACCTCTGCTATCTCTCTCACTTTAATTCGGCGGTCGTCTAGCACCATTTGGTGAACTTTGGCGATGTTTTCGTCGGTAGTTGTATTTTTGGACGTCCCGAACGTTCATCGTCTCCCAAGCTCTTACGGCCACGTTTAAATTCAGCAGCCCAAAATTTCACTGTGGTAAATGATGGTGCAGAGTCCCCATACACAGAATCCAAATCATCTTTTATTTGCGAAGGCGTATTGCCTTTCAAAAAAAAATATTTAATGACAGGTCGATACTCGATTTTGTCCATTTTCGCAAAAAAAAACTCACATCAACTCACTCAAACGACTGTTACATAAAAACTGCGCGTCCAAAATGGCTGAAACTTTGGTGAGTAACTGTCAACAGATGAACAACGAAATTCAGTAGCTTTTATTTACGAGTGCTGCCATCTTCACGTTGAGGTCGGAAACTTTTCAGACCACCCTCGTACATTTAGTAGATGAACATTTTTTTTTAAGTTGATTATTAAATAACCGGGCAAAGTAAGTCCACTGGACCCTTCTTACATTTCTATTAATACTAAACAATTCTATGTAAGTTGTGTTTACATATCTTTTGTTGTTGTAAGTTTCAAATGACAATATTAGTGGTAATTACAGTGGTTTATGGTTTTATGAATACGGTAGAATACAAAATTATGAAATCAACTGAATTGATATTTTTTAGATGTCAATGTACCGAAATACGAAAATGAACTGGCCTCTTATAAAAATTCCAAATGTTAAGAGTATTTAAAATACTTTTGAAAAGGTCTTTTGTATGTCTGGGACGGTGCACCAGAACTGCTAACTCGCCCAGAAGAGACGTTTCAGTTTTATGATGGGTGGATAAATCCTCGAACTAATAAAGACTGCAACCCTTAACCAGTGTTTCACACATTCGTATCCTAGCATTGCAGTCATGATTTTTTCAAATCCTTTTATTGGATTATTATTATATTTATTAATTTAATTAAAATATTAATTCATAGTAAAAGTAAACAAGAAACGAAGAGACTTACATAGTGTATAGCAATAAATGTTTTAATTTGTTCTGTGCCAAGTTAAATATTGCAATAAAAAACTTTGATTTTTCTTAATTTCCTTTACATATATATACATATCTAAACACCAAAGACGAAAGGTCGCGAATGGTCCACACAAAAACAAAAACAAAGAAAAAAATGGCAAGACTCAAAAAATGCAGCAAAATTCAACAGAGTATTAACTGAAATGCTGGAGAACACAGAGGCAGCAGAAATAAATGAACTAAATAAAACAATAACAGAAAGACTAGCAAAAGCAATCAACAAATATTGCTTAAGGCAGGGAAAAGGCAGTAAGATTCGTCCTCACACTAAAACATTAATGAAGCAAAGACGGGAGATAAATTGTAACAATCCAGAACAGCACGAAGTAAGAGCTATACACAAAGAGATTGCCAAAAGTATTCGGAAAGACATAACACACTACAATAAAGAACATATTCAACAAACAATCGAACCAAATAAAACCCTAAAGTTTCTTAGACGAAAGCTAAACAATGACAGAAAAGAAATCATAAAACGGAAAAACAAAAGAAGGTGAAACATCAGACAGAAAAGAAATTCTTACAATAATCAAGGAGTTTTACAGAGAGCTGTATAAAAACCAACGAGGGTTACAGGATACACCTAGAGAAGAGAAGAGAAGAGGAGTAATCAAACAAAGATTAGAGGACATGCCAAAGATTGTCAAGAACAAAATTAAAAATGCATTCAAAAAGATGAAAAATGGAAAAGTAGTGATTGAGGCTGTCAAACAGCATAATCCCAAGCGAATGGAACAACGTGTTAATGATACTAATCTATAAAAAAGGGGACCCTACAGATATCCAGAAATACAGACCCATAAGCCTACTCTCTCATCTGTATAAGCTTTTCACAAAAATAATCAGTTAGATTGGAGAATAAACTGAATTTTTATCAACCAATAGAACAGGCTGGCTTTCGTTCAGGTCTCGGTACAAACAACCACCTTTTATCGCTAAAAATTCTGATAGAAAAAACCATGGATACCATCGACCATCGGTGCTTGTATTCGTGGACTTCTAGAAGGCCTTTGACACTATATAATGTGACGGAATATTCAAGGCTCTAAGGCAATGTGGATTATACAGAGTGTCCAGTACATATCAATGAAACTTTAGGTAGCAGCCTTCCTCAACCTCTTAAGACGCCAAAATTGAAAACACGAATGTTCCAACGTACTTAGATTTGTTACACCAACTAAAAAAAGAAATTTAAACTTGGCAATTCGGAAATACATCAAATAAGTAGGCTAATAAATGATTTTCAAAACAAAAAAAGCAAAAACTAAATATGAAATCAAAATAAGGATATCAACTAAATACAAACCAAAAAAAGGTACAAATTAAGAATCTTCAGAAATACAAAATTATTCGAATACAGAAATCAAAGAATCTCAAGAAATCAAAGATTTATCAATTTCAATTCGAGTGACCATAAAATTGTCAAAACTTGAAAGAATTCCTAGCAACTAATTTTATCAGATTTATTAGTACACCCAAGATTTGCATGTTTGTCATATCTATTTTTTCAGTTTTTCACAGCATCTTCAAAAAGAGAAATCTAACAGTTCTGTGCTTTATCAGGGTAATTGTTGTTTCAACAGATTCATTTGTTGAATTGGTAATGGCTTCATTTGGACTCTATTCTTTGGTTTCTGTTTATTTAGTGTTAAAGATGTTAACCTCTGACCAGTTGTACAAGAATACTCTAAGCTGAGGAGAAATTTTGTTTTTGCAGATTTGCAATAAGCACTCATAGAAGAAGATGTTTACTTAAGCTTTATTGGCATTTACGACACACCCTGTAGATACATCCATCTAATTCATAACATCTACAAAAACTCAACAGCAAGCGTGCAACTCTACCAAGAAACATAAATTAGTTCCCATTAAAAACAGGCATCAGACAAGGAGATACACTGTCACTCAAGCTTTGTATAACAGACAAGAGAAACCGAGGCAGAACACCGACGCGTTGGGCAGACGACATAAAGAGAGTTAGATAAATTCCTGGAGGCGTACAGAGGAGACTTATGTTCAACAGTGGACGCAGGAAGAAGCTGGCTAAAGAAAACGAAGAAGATAAAGGTAAATGTAACGTTTTGCAGCTCAAACAGAAAGCAACTCCGTTAAAGTTATATTTTTTGTTTGATTATCAAAAAATTAAATGTTTCACAATTCTTCTTTGAATATAAAAGTGAAAAATGGTCTAAACTCAATTCTGTGTACAGTATCTTTTAACGTTGATAGATGTAATTTAAAGTTTCTTAGAGTATTTTAGTTTCTTTTATAATGGCATCTATTCCTTTTAACTCCACTTCTGAAAACTTCTGAAAAAGCAACTTAAAACTAAGAAAAGGTAAATTGTAATTCAGAAAGGGTAATTTCACAGGAATGAAGCTCTCCAAAAATGAATTTATTTTTAAAATATCGAATTATTTCAAAACGAACAATGTATAACAGCAAATAACACAAATTGTTTTTATTGCAGTTCTACACTCTAAAGGAAAAAGTCTTTGAACATGATTGTATGCTTGATACATTTGCCTTGTGATGGTTTTCATTCCATTATCAGCACAATTTTCTAAACATCTTAAACTGAACTCGGTTTGTGTCATTAGAGGACTAGCTATTAGATTGTGATTTTTTCTAATATAATCTTTCACGAAGGACTTGAAAACACTTCATCTGTGCTCTGCAGGGTTAAACATTGGGCTGTAAAGACCCAAACGACAAATCTCAACACTATGAAATTCTTGCCCTTTAATAATTTCTTCAACATTTGAGTAAGCGCGAGCATTATCTAGCACAATTAAGATGGTGTTTGGACCAATTTCAATGCACACTCGTAAACAACGTCCGAGTCATTCTTTAAAATCTTTTCTTTTAAATACAGTTCCAAATATTCTTTTCCTGTAGATGACATGCAAATTAAGGCCTTTACTATTGGGTAAAACTCCGCTATTGCCAATCTCAGGAAGTAGGGAGTAGTAACTACAAACACCTATCATAAAGCAGAGGGGACGCGTGCTTGTACGCCTTAAGGAAGCAGCCCTCTCAGCAAGCTCGGATGCTATGAACCAACCCCTCATACGCCCAAAACATCAACCAATTAAAAGAAGGCAAAAGGAAAATTCGGACTAGTCAAACGGGCAATAAACACGGAACTTTTAAGTATACAACGTGGAATGTAGGAAGTATTAACGGAATGGAAGTGGAAATATGGAGAAGACTGAAGTGCAAATCTTAGTTATTACGGAGACCAAAAAAAAAAGCCAAGGCTGCGAAAGACTAAACAACAATGCAATTCTTATATAATTAGATCCCTTTCTTTCCTTGCCGGGTGGCTGGTGTTGCTTGTTACATTCATAAAAACCAAGAAGATTTTGTGAGAGATTGGTCGTTTATAAACAAAAGAATTTTAACTGTTACAACTGAAGAAAGACCGAACACAAAATTAACTTTCATTGTACTATACGGTTCTGGGGGATTCTTTCTATAAACAGTTTCAAAGTGTCCACGAAATAATTCACATCAAAGTTATTGTTATGGCTGATTTAAATAGAAGGATAGGATGTAACCCTACAGGTTATGGCGGAATGCTTGGTAGACACGAAGAAGTGCAATGAAACAACAACGGGAAACGAAATAACTTAGTCATTCTGAACTCCATGTTTCCCCATAAGATGATACACAAGTACACCTGCTAGGAACGAAAAATCTATCATCGACTATATTATAGTGCACCGTAGTTTATTCAACCTCGTCAGAGACACTCGAGTAACGAGAGGAGCAGAAATAGGCATCGATCACAGTCTTGTCGTTCTTACTAGAACTAAAGCCCAAAGTCACGCTGACACTAATAAAATAATAAAGAAGAGGACTCGCCTAAACAGGGAGAGAATCTGCTCATATAAGCTAAAGACGCCGGAGGTCATATTGCTTTTCCAGAAGAAGCTAGTGAAAAAGGTTATAGAGTTGACAAGTTGGAAGAAAGACGTAGATCTGGAAAAGACATCGTAAAACTTCAAAACTACCGTCCTGCCAACGGCATCAGATGTAAAAGCGTCCTTAAAGGTGGAAGGAGAAAAAAGGTAACACGTTAGTGAAGTGACGAAATTAAAGAAAAAGTGAGAAAGAAAAAGGAGTTGTGAAAAACTTATCTGCTAAACAAAACCCAACAATCCTTACAAGAAACAAATACTGAAGGTCAAACAGGTAGTAAGAGTCTCAAAACAATTAGCTTGGGAGGAATTTGACACTTTCTAGAACAGTGCTTAGGAAAATCAGAAACTGTTTTACAAAGTAATGAAGAACATGCGCAAGGAGACAAATGAAGGCGGTCCTCTAAAATTTATTAAGAGTAAAGATGGAGTCACACTAACAAGGCCAGATGAAATTATAGAAAGATGGAAGGAACACTTTCAGGAGCTTTTAAATAATGATACTGTAACATGGGAAGACGGTGAGGATGAGGAGGAAGTTGAAACAAAAAGTCAAAGACAGCTGACCAGCAATCATATAGACGCAGTCCCGAATTTTGTTGAAGTACAGGAAGACTTGGCTGAGATTAAGTTAAGTAAAGCTGCCGGAAGAGATGATAGTTATATCAGTTGGAATGGAAATGCTTTACCGACTGTTTACACTTACTTGGAAGACATCTACAGACCCAGGAAACTGACAACTTTCAGTTATTGTACATTTATTTAAGAAGGGAGTGAATGCAGTAACCATTGAGGCATCTCACTACTCAGTGTCCCAGAACTGTCTATTGGAAAAGAGGCTAAGAACAGAAATGGAGGCAAAACTGTAGGAAGATATAATCGAGCAACTCAGGACGCCATTAGTGATTCGGCAAGTCACGGAGAAAACTACCCACGCAGCAAAACTTTACTATTTCGTAACAACATCGTAACTGTGTAACGTAAACGATGTAAAGAAATAGTAAAATAAACGGTAACTATAAGTTAACTATTGGTTAAGAATGTCCCGGTTTTTGTAACTGTAGAGTTAGTTTTAGATTACGTTTGGATAACTATCTGTGGGAATGTCACTATCCTAGCAATCTTCCGAGCATTCGAAAGTTACATTGCATTTTCTATATCTTTACTATATAGTTACTACTTAGTTACATTGCTGCTGCCGATGCCGTACGCGTGCTGACGATAAACCGTTCATGAAATTACATAAATTATTTTTATTATAAATTAAGTATTGTTACCGCAAATTTCCAGAAATCCAAAAAGTCAAACAAAATTAAAAACATTTTCAACTAATTTGTTTCAGATCATTCTGTTATTTCTGTTGTTTTTTGGGGGGTTGGAATGTCTCCCTCCATATTCAGGTGGAATGAGGGTTGCCTAACCTTTTTTATTTAATAGCTTTGTCTGCCTTTGCCACCGGGATTTGAACCTGAGTTATTGTATCCACCTGGTTTGTAAGTTGTCCTTTTGACCAACTGCGCTAACAAGCTGTAGACGCTCTTGTGAATACGCATTGAATATATTTATTTTATATCGTCACTAAAACTTTGAAACAGGTTGTTGGAATTATTATGCACAATTTCTCACAGCCATTGTTAACTATTTCTTTTGTACATACTTTAAGGCAGTTTTTGCAACAACCACAAAATTTTTGTTTTTATATTCTTAACTATTTCTTGTGAATAATGCTTTGCAATAATAATTATTTTTATTTTACATTATTATTGGATTTCGTTGTCACCCAGGGCTAGATTTGTGCTAGAAAACTTACCGTTGGTGGTAGCAGAAAATAAATAGTCAAAAAATAGGAATGTTACCATAGAATGTTGTTTTATTGTAATATGACGAGCTTGTGTCTGAAAGTAGGCTTTAAATGCTAATATTTCTTTATGAGGAGCAAAAGACAGCGCAGTTGCCGCAATGAACCTTTTTGGTTAATCCAAAGATGCCTTGAAATAGTTATTGGAAAGTAATCCAACAGTATGGATGTACATTTATAGTTAACAAAACGTTATATCACTGTAAAAGGTAGTAAACTTTTGCTGTCTGGGATAAAATGCAATATAAGAATATGGTTTATTGAAATTCTATACAACTTTTGGTCTCTTTACTGGGCGAACGGTCGACCACTGCCACCAAAACCCCGGGTATTTATTAATTTAATTAAAATATTAATTCATAGTTAAAGTAAACAAGAAACGACAAGACTTACATAGAGTATAATAATAAATATTTTAATTTGTTCTGTGCCAAGCTAAATATTGCAATAAAAACTTTAATTATTCTTAATTTCATTTATTTATATATATATATATAATTTGAAGGTATTCTAATTTAAGAAGGTTTTTGCATATTGGAAATTTCTATATTATATATTATTATATTATATATTAATAATCAATTTGTTGTTGTTGGGAGTAACAAAAAATAATCAGCAAGCAGTAGAGTTACTACAAATAGTTGTTTTATTGTAACATGACGTATTTTGTCCTAAGAGTAAGCTTTAATATGCTAATATTACTGCAAAGGGACAATCAGATAGTGCAGTGTCGCAACGAACCTTTTCGGTTCCTCTAACAAGTAAACGTACAGTAAGTTGACGGTTATCTGACTACTAAAGAACATAAGAAAGTTTAGTTACGGCTTCATACCAACTAAAACGTTACTACATAGTTACCTAACCCAAAAATGCCTTAAAAATAGTTAAAGAGAAGTAATAGAACGGTATGAATGTAAAATTATAGGTAACAAATAGTAACATTGCTGTAAAAAGTAGTAAACTTTTGCTGTCTGGGTAGAGTATAACAAAAAAGTTCTTTATTGATATCGTGACGGCGTTTGACTGGGTACCTTCGGGATCCACATGGAAGGCCCTGACAAGTTACCGCGTCTCAAACGAATTGACCAAGAGAATTAAAAACTTTTATCGAATCTGCAGAAACGAACTGAAGTTCGATCATTGTACCTCAAAGCACTTCCGAAATAAAACAAGGAGATATCCTGAGCCCCTTGTTGTTCACCTCAGTGATGGATATGGCGTTGAAGAAATGTTCAGGCTTCAAGAAATTCAAGCTGGAAAATTGGCGACTGATATCAATAATAATAAAATTTGCTGATATATGCCAATGATGCGATGGTGGACTCAGCTTACAAGTTGCAATACAACCTCAACCTATTGATGATGTCCTTGAAGAAGGTGGAGCTGAAAACAAACAGAAACAAACATAGAGAACAGTGTACCCACCGTATCATGATCAAAGGGCAAGCTTTAGAGCAGGTGCACCAATTTAAGTATCTAGGTGTTTGAATTTCTAGTGACGGAAAGCTCGGCACAAAAATGAGTGCAAGGACTTTAGAAGCGGGTAGGATATTGCACGCCATTAAGCCTAAGTTCCTAAGGAAAGAAGAGGTCAGTGGAAAACAAAGCTCTCAATATACAGGACAACATACCTACCCATTCCTACATGCGGCTGCTAAATATAGAGCCTCACTAACATGTTTAAAAGCAGTATCCAAGCGGCCGAAATGAGGTATTTGAGAGGAGTACCTGGGAAAACTAGAAGAGATCGTATCGGAAACTCAAAGATCAAGACAGATCTCGGAGTAGACTCTCTGTTGGACAAGATGAAGGCGTCCCAGCTAAGATAGTTTGGCTATGTCCAGCGCATGAAAGACTCCAGGTACCCAAGACAAGCACTCGAGGCGAGGGTGGAAGGAAAAAGACCTCGTGGAAGAAGACAGACCACTAGAAATTGCTTTTTTCTTGTAGGTTTCTTTTTGGATACAATGGCAGCTATCCTTTGCCATACATTTTCTATAGGACTGAGATAGGAGAAGTGCTCTCATTAGTTCATTCCGTTAGACTAATTCATGGTCATCCAGGACTGAATAAATTTTGTACTATGGCAAGATGCATAATCGTTGTGGAAAACAAACTTTTTTCTCCAGACAGGTTCTCGTTTTGAGGAGACTTGTAGACCCACACCATGACAGCGCAGATGAATAATTGTATACATATTTTGGGGAATATTCTTCTGTAGGAAACCTTCTAAAATTTGTCACTGACTAGGACTTCCTGCTACTGCTGTGTAGTCCATTTTCTATGTTTTTGCTTCTCGGAAACCAGTGGCTTGTTTCGTGGTCTTAGTCCACAACCAAGCAGTCTTCGCCTTCCAGTAGAAGTACACATACTAACATTGGTAGCTTCGCACCGTAACTTAGTTAAATTAGTGGTACTAAGACTACTGTCGAGCAAGTTTGTTTTTAGTGCATCATCATCTCAAACTGAGATGTTTCTTGGTTTCCCACTAGGTGATTTGTTGGCAATTCTTCCCGTTTTAGTATGTCTTCTGATAGGTGGGCTAATTGGAGACTCATTACACTTAACTATGATGGCCATTTCACGACACAAACGTCTTCCTTATGATAAAATACAGGGACATCATCAATAGGAGGAAGCCACGTGACCACTAATTTAAAAGTGGCGCGAAATTTTACCTTTCAACGTTGGCTACACTCCCTCACGAGTACATTTCTAACATAAAATTACATCGGCGTGCGTACGTTTCATGGTTTCTTGGTCTCTGTTTTGCGTTTTCTACAGTTTATTTTGTTCTATTTAAAAATCCGTCTTTTTCAAGACTAAATCTGTTTTTTGTGAGTTAATCGAGGTAAGTTAGATTTAACGCATTCAAAGTGTGATAATAAATTTTAAAACTGCATAATTATTTCAGTTTGGAAGGTTACGTTTTTGCGATGCCTTTTACAAGCGAACAAGATAAATTTATTTTAATAGCTCACTATCGAAGTGGAACACAGAATGCAGATGGTTCATGGACTTATTCATTACAATCTTGTATCCAATAATTTGAACAAGCTTTTCCTGAAGTGCAAGTCCACTACGATGCATTTGTACGTCGTAGGCATGATATACTTAAGCGGTGTGAAGAAAGACATTGCATCTGCAAAGGCAAATCATCTGGTAGACCAACCGTATTAACTGATGAAGTTCTCGAGGACATGCAGATGCGAATGAATCGTAGTCCCCATAAATCCATTAAACGCTTAGCCACTGAAACAGGTAGGAATCTATTTGCATTAAACAAATAATGTGTTTTGCTTCATTCGTGTTTTAAATTATTAATTATTTTGAATTTGTCACTTGTAGTAATTCAATTGTTTTATTAGCAAACTTAAATAAAAAGCTGGCACTGCTATTTATTTCTGAATTATTTACATTCATTAAACAATTTAAACTATTTTAAACCATAATCTAACCAACAACTTTTTCCGCAGTACTTTCATATGGAAGTTGCCAAGTTGCATTAAAAAAGAAGCTACGAATGCATGCCTATAAAGTGTCTCTAATACAAGAACTGTTTCCACACGATCATCAATTACGAGTTCAATACTGTCAGTGGTTTATGCAACACTTGAACAACGATTACATATTAAATATTACATTTATGTCAGATGAAGCATGGTTTCATTTGTCGGGCTATGTGAACAGCCAAAATTACAGAACCTGGGCCACAGAAAATCCCCACAATTATGAAGAAACAAGTTTGCATCCCCAGAAGGTTGGTGTATGGGTTGCGATGTTAAGACGCAGGATCTATGGTCTATTGTTTTTTAATGACGCAATCAGTGGAGAAAGATACCGAGATAATATTTTAACACCTTTTATCGAACAACTATTGGATGATGAAATCCAAGAGGGCTACTTTCAGCAAAATGGTGCATCAGCACCACTATTCGTTATTTGATGACCGAGTGATTAGTTGTTGACGATGGCCCCCTCGGTCTTCCGATCTCACACCATTAGATTTTTTTCTGTTTGGGCATTTGAAGAATAATGTTTACAGGCACCATCAACAGAATGTTGACGAATTAAAAGAGGTCATACAAAATGAAATTAATACTATATCACCAGAAACCTTAGTTTCAGTTTTCAATAGTATCAAAAAGTTCGGTTATGTTTAGAGAAACAGGGTGGCCATATCGAACCATTTATGTAATTTGTACATAAATTGCAATAAAATGTAAAATAACTAAATGAAATTGTAAAATTTAGGATAAATGTAAGCCATTATTTTTAATTAAATTCTAGTAACCTGCTACCTAATGAATTATTTTTTTCTAGATAAATTATGGCAGCTGAAATAACTGCGATTTTAGTTCTGTTATCTAGCATACCTAGTTCTAAGTATGTTACATTAATTTCAGAAAATAAAAATTACACGTCAATTATTAATCTTTAATTATTCCCAGAACACGATTGTGTTAAGACGGCTGCCAAAGTGCCGATTTTGATAAATGGTTTTTTTAAATATAAAATTAAACATTTAATGACTCTTAATGATTGAGTATGTATATCATTTATGCATGCATAACTATACAAAAAAATTCATTATTAAATATTTAGTTTTAAATTTAAATGAGTTTGAACTTCAAATATTCTTTAAATGGCCAGGTATTGGTGCGTTTACCCTACCTGCATAATTATCTTTTGATGAAAAATCCTTCATAGTGGACAGTTAAATTTAATAAAATTGAAAAAATAACTAAAAAGCTCTTGTTGAACAGCTACGTCAGCATTGTTTGGGCCTTATCTAATTCTTGTTTTTAAAAATATCTTCAATATATTGTCATTTTTTAATTTTCCAATTTTGTATACAATTATCTTTAAATATTTAAGTTTCTAAGTAGTTTCATCATATATCCAATACTACGTCACTGGAAAACTACATAATTCTTTATTACAACAGAGCTGCCAACAGTGCAAGATGTGTTGCCTAATCAACAGGAAATTTCGTGGTCACGTGGCTTCCTCCTATTTATGATGTCCCTGTATAATTTTCCATCTCTTTTGATCTGATAACTTTGTTTATTTCTTCTGGAACACCTTTTATTAAATATGAATATGTAAAAAATGTGTATTACCTTTAAAAGCTTTCTTGTACAAGGACGATACACTCTTTTTATTCTTCAGTAGAAACATCATAAGTGACACATAATCAAGCATGCATACGATTCTATTCTACGTAAACAAAATTTTACAAACAAAACCACATTTGCAGCTGTGTATATTTAAACATTAGGGGCAGGTGATATTACTAAACAGAACACACTTAAAGTGTCCGTAGATTGGTTATTTTTTGATTTGTAATAACCGCCTTTAACATGTAGATTATTTTAGGTTACATTTACAATAATTGTTTTACAAAAAAATTTTTGTTGCTCCATTACTAATATAGCTTCTTTTTACTTTTATAAAAAACTAATTAACTCAAAAACTTAAATTTTGGCATACTTATGTAAAACAAGGAACGCTATCTACTGATATAAACTTTGTTCCTATTCATTACTTACAAATTGAGTTTTAATTTAAAATAGTAACACTGCACAACACAATTAAACTATTTAATGCAGTAAAAGATTTATGACTGTTGGTACTTTAATTAAAATTAGCTCACATTTTGAAGAATAAAATTCCGCGTCATTTGACACCAAGCACTAACTGCTGCAATGAACAGAATTTGATAAAAGTAGATTAGTATTAATGCTTGTGATCATACTGTCTAAAAAAACAGCATTCAAGCTCGTTGGAACCATCGGAACACAGATGCTTGTCCGTTGTCAAATATTGGAAAACGTGTATGTTACCAAAACTAAAGGAATTTTATTTAAATTGTGTGCTACCCGAATTAGCAGACCCCAGGGTACTTAGAGGGTTAGAAATTCGAAACTCTCCGGTAATAATAAACGCTCAAGCTCGCAAAATTAAAATCAAAAAACTTAGCAAGTAGGAGCTGTTGCTATTTTTGCGTTATACACATAAGGGGTGATTCGAAACAATTTGCACTCAAGGTTGGTCGTGGAAGAAGTGACATATAATATTTCTTAGTACATACTGTTGTAACTGTATTTCATTTCTGCTTTTGCTCCCAGATTGGTTGATCTAATATTTGCCTTTGATGCTTCTACAATTTCTAAAGTAACGTTTTCTCACAAAACAATACAAACCATAAATAACACCTGATTTTGGCTTTTCTTGTCAAATTGACAAGTTGAAATTATGAAACTTCGCTCTTTAGGACATGCCTTAGTTTGCGTCTTTGTCTTCCATCGCCAGAGTTAAGTAGGAATTTTTGTAATCAGGGGTTATTATTGATATGTATGTAAAGAATTATACAGCGGACTCCGCTTAATTGGGGCACAATGGGAAAATGTATTTTGTCCCAATAATCCGGATGTCCCAATAAACCGGAGATCATGAATTACCCCGATTCGACGTGTTTGGATGTTCTTTTATTTTGTTTAAAGGTTCCTCTTTCTCGAGGACAATTGTGTCTTTACGGGGCATTTTGAACAAAGGAGGATGCGCACGTGTACTCCGAAGAGTCGAATTCTTGAGGTCATAAACTCACTCGTTGTTTACATTTCGGTTCTCGGAAAATGGCGGGGTTCCAGAACATTCTGGCTCGATTATCCAATTTTTTGTCCCGATAAAGCGGTGCAATTTTATTTATATTTGATTCCATTTTATTAGAAATTTCCCAATAAAGCGGTTGTCCCAATTATCCGGTGACTCAATTAAGAGGAGTCGACTGTAATTCCTTAAATAACGACCTAATATGTAATAATAATAACCTTAAAATTGTCAAAATTCCACATTTGTCTTTTTAGTCCCAATAAGATGTTTTTGTATTAAGTCTTTCTTTTACTGATCGGCCAATTACAAAATGACAACTGCAACAGTTTCAAGTTTCGTATTTGCAGTTGTCATTATGTACTTTGAAATTTTAGAAAATTAAGCATTTTTCAGAAAAACGTTTATTTATTCGTTAATATAAGTAAATATTAAACTATCACTATATTTCAAACGGTAAAGACATTTTACATTTTAATTAATTATTCATATTTGAATGCATGGCGGAGATATCTCAAATCTATTCTGAATTTAAGTGATAAAAATTTTAGCAAAATTCCTCACTAGCTGAAAACCTAACTTATTTTATCTGAATTATTGTAGTATTTACTATAGTGGTAGTGATCGTTTCTATTTAGCAATGTGCAAAAAAGTATAATATTAATTATGTATGATAAAGATTTATTGTAATAGCTCTTAATAACAAAATTCATTGCATTTATCTCAAAAGATATTGTACCACAAATAACGTAATTTGTTAGTTTACCTGTAGGACTTAACCTGAATGGTTTTAACAGCGGTCAGTAAATAGAATGCAAATCTTTCACTTACCTGTTTACAGATTTGTCATGGGCTTGTCAAACATGAATGACTTTCTTTCCTTCTCTCTCATCCGGAGGTGTTATTTGTGTTGCCTATATTTGATAAGCAAATTTGTAGACGTTTTCGTGGTTGACGCACTTGATTTAATTAATTCCTGTACTAATATCTTTAAATAATCGAGATATTCGCTTGTTTCGTCTGATCTGTTATTCCCGGTACAATAATAATAAAACAGGAACAACTTTTTATCACAACTCTTACGTATAAATACATAGCTTATGAAAGTTATATGCACCAAAAAATAAAGTTAACGGCCAGTAAATTGGAATCTGAAGGATCTTTATGACGACAGAGGACCTGTTTTGGTTTTCAAATCCGCATAAGTTATTAGATAATTATATACCTGATTTATATTAGACTATAAATATAGTTTTTATTGTAAAAATACATCTATATTGGGAAGATATCTAAAATTACTTTTTTCAGTTTATTTTAATACAAAGTATTATATAGTGATAAGTTTTTGAGTAAGTTTCGATTTTTGAAGTTTGCTTCCCTAAACATTTCGTTACTAACAAACAACAAACTGATCTCAAAATAGTTTGTACAAAAAGTATACCTAATAAACAACAATAAAAGAATGCGAAGTTGACGTCATTATTTGAACTCCGTTAGAAATAAGTTTAAAAAGGTTCACTGCTAAAAAAGACTACAGTTGTACAAACAAAAACTGTGAAATGTATGTAAAAATACATCTGCAATTACGTGTATGTAGACGTGTACTAGTCTAGAATTAAAACGGTTATTGCACTTAGTTTTGCATGCAATGTAAATTGTGTACAGTGTGTCCCTTTTTCGATCTATTTAGGGGGTATCTCGGTTATTATAAGAAATAAGTTTATGGAGTTTGCATTACTCTTCCTTTTTTTGAACTTTTCCTACAATCCCTATCAAAGTACTTGAAAGTTAGCAAAATATGCAATTACTTAGTTATTCTTATCGTTGTTGTCTTCTAGAAAAATTATATATAGTGAAGAAACAGCTAACTTTGAATCATAATAGTGATGAAACAAGCACATGTCTATGCACCAACATGCATTGAAGCTATTGGATCTTTAGTGTTATACTATGCCTTGATATCTGTAATTTGAAAATAATCGTTTTCTTTGTCTGAAAAGATGTGCAGAAGTATGTTTGTTCCATCACGATTGTGACTTAAAGTTAGCTGCTTCTGCACTTCATTCTATTTCTAGCTTAAATTAGAAAATTTTTTATAAACAAAGATTTAAGATTTCTTATTATTTACTTCAAAATGCTGCTTTTTCTTTCCTGTCGAAATAATAAAAACGATTACCTCGGATTTAAAAGCCTATTTAAAATATTACCACTGTCTGTTATTTTCGAAGTACAAGCAAAATTTTAATTGTTCTAATTGTAGAGTAGTAAAAAAATATTTAATAAATTAGATATCTATCAAATAGAGAAAAGTTTTGATTTTTACGCAAGCGAGTGCGTTTGTAATTTTTAGAAATTTCTGTTCCCTTTGTCAAATTTAAGATAGGAACAGAACCTTGCATTTAACTGAAAAAGACTTACCTTTACTTAACATAGCTTGGCGATAGGTGTATGTTGGGTTGCAAACTAGCATACCACTAGAATACGTTTTAATTATAAACATACTCTACATGGTTGTACTTACAGTCAACTCATAAAGTAATTTCGCAAAATGATTTACATTCTGCCATTTAATGTCTAAATTAATGAAAATCTTTGCAGTCCATAAATACTAACCAAATAAATCAATCTTGCTTAATCGATTACTATCATGAAATGCAAGATTTGCCATTAAATGAGAAGTTAAACAGTAAAATGTAAAATATTTTGCGACATTACTTTATTAGTTAACTGTACATAAGTCAAAATAAAATTAGAATAAACAAATACTAAGTATATAGTACTGGTGAAGTTACAAAAAATATAAAGTACATAAGATCTTCAAAATACCTCAAAATACAAGATCATTATTAGTGAAAGAATAACTCAAATATTCATCATATGAATAAGACGCCTTATTAATTGAAACTTTTTTAATGTAGATACAAATTTACTTAACGATAAGTTATTCACTATGTTTGGAAATTTATTGTATAACTTAATTCCGTGAAAATTAGGTTTGCTGTGACTAACAGTGAGTCTGAGATATCCAAAGTATAAATTGTTACTAATTCTGGTGTTAATGGTTGTAAATGGTGTTTATTCAATTATAATAATTCAAATTAATTGTAATGATTACAAGATAAAAATAAATACAGTATTTTTTAATTTATATAATATAAATGTTCCAAATGTGCACCTTTGGAGCGCAAACAATCTTCATAACGATTTTGTAGATTATCTAACATATTTATAAAGAGTGGTTGCTGCAGTTGCTAAAAATAGGTTATCTTTCGTCGTAGTTCTCCAATATTTGCTGGTGAAACTTCTGACCAAAATACTTCAGCATACTCCAACAGGTGACGTCAGATCAGGTGAATGAGAAGGGTACTCAAAGCCTGTTGCACGAAAAATTATTCTGTTTTCAAAATGTTCATGAAGTAAGACTATGAAGCGTCTGGCTTTATGGCTCGTTGCGCCATCCTGCTGAAACCATTGTCTGTGCACCTGCAGATTTCGTGCTTGTCCTCGTCCTCAACAAAATAAAAACCAATGATCCCATGCCCAGACACAACACACCAAATGGTAACTCGTTCACTGTGGAGTGGTTTCTCTACAATGACATCTGGGCGTTCAAATCCAAGGAATTGAGTTGTTTGTCGATTGATATAACCGTTAAGGTGAATGTAACTTTTGTCTGACAACCATACGTTTCTCAAGAAATTGGGATCTTCGTACACTAGGCTCAACACTCGTCCACGGTAAACTTCTCTTGCACGTTTGTCTGAAACGTTTAGTCGTCTAATTTAAATGCCGTAAGGATAACCACCAATAGATTTGAACAGTCGACAAGTGGATCTTTCACTAATATTCAGTTTATACACAGTTTGTCGAAGACTTCTTTTTGGAGACTGTATGATCTGGTGCAGAACGTGTCCGTGATTATTGTTGGTAAAAATTGTTCTTCGACGACATGTAGAGTCTTTGCGCTGACACAACGCACTAGCAGTGTGACAAAATCTCTCAACAATTGCTAGCATTACACTTTTACCGGGAGCCGCTTTGTTAAACTCTTGTCGATATTTTTCTGAGACTTGTTTCAAACTTGGGCCATTATCCCGTCAATTTTCGTATGGATTGAAATAATGCTCTACTATAAACACTTTTTCATCAGTTATGAGAACCATTTTCAAGACGATTTTAGCACCAAAGCAATTTTAGTATGACAACTAATGACAAATAAGCCAAATATGACAAATGCATATTGCGAGAGCAATTTTACACTCTAAATTTTGGTACTGTTTATTTTGGCAAATATTGTATCTCCAGGCGGACACTTTCACAATAAATTTTTTTAGAAATTATGTGTAATGCCCGTCTTTGCAATTTGAATACTCTTTTAGATTGTGGAGAATGTCCCCAACGGAATAGTGTATAAGTAATGTGGAACTCGTTTAGAGTATGATAAACACTAATAAGTACATCAATGCATACAAAGTCAGCAATGTTTCTAATAAAAGATAGATTTTTAGCGATTTCATTGCATATAAAATCAATGTGATGATTCCGATTTAAAGTGGAATTTAACATCACACCAAGGAATTGTATGTACTCTGGTTTGTTCAAGTTCTTTTATCGTAGTCAGAAGATAAATTTCACTAGTTAGAATTAAACATAAGCATACTCAGCAAAAGACAAAGAAATAAAACGGAGTAGAAGAAAAGGCAAAAGAAACTGGGTGGACGAACTCGTAAAGAAGGGAAAAAAGCCGCTGCTTGGGGGATATGAAGGAGTTGTATCAGCTAACAAAGCAGTTAGCGAAAAAGAAATTTAGTGCTAGTAGAGTGAACACAAATGGTAAGCTACTGACGTTAGAGCAGAGCCAATTCTGCAGATGAAGAGAACACTTCGCTGGACTAAAGCACTAAAGCGAACAGAAAATGGGAAGGTTCCAGACGCAGACAACATTCCCGCTGACATCCTAAAATCAGAAAAATCAGTCTCTGAAGAAATGCTACTACTTCTGTTTTAGAAGGTCTGAGAGGGGAAAAAATACTGGAAGACTGGAAAGAAGGACTGGTGATTAAATGTGCAAAGAAAGGTGATCTTACAAATTGCAATGAGGGGGCATCACTCTTTTATCATCCCCCTCAAAGTTGCTTTGCAGAATAATGTTAGAACAGGTAATTTTAGTAGTGGAGCAGAAATTGCGCAAAGAACAAGCTGGCTTTAGGCAAAATCGAAGCTGCACAGATCGTATTAACACACTAAGAATAATAATTGAACAGAGTCTAGAATGGGCCAGTCCTTTTTACGTTACCCTTATCGATTATGAAGAGGCTTTTGATTCTGTCTGTTAAGCAGAGTTATATTTGGGACACTCTGCAGGATTATGGGATTCTACAAAAGATTATAAATATAGCTAAAAGTTTCTATGAAGACTATCAGTGCAAAATCTTACACATCGGAAAGAAATCGAAGTCCATACGGGTAACCACTGGAGTCAAACAAGGTTGCATACTGTCACCTGCGCTTTTCACCATTGTCTTCGACAGAGTGATGAGATCAGCGTTAGGAAACAGGAGGAAAGAGATTCACTGGGGTTAAGGGAGAGGTTGGAAGACCGGGACTTCGCAGATGAAATTTGTCTGTTGTATGGAATCAAACGTGGGAGGCCTTTGTGAAGAAGACAAGAAGACAGGTCTGAAAATCAACTTTAGAAAGACAAAAAAAGCATTCACCTATCTTGGGACATTGGTTTCGGCGACAGGTGGAACAGAAGACATCCGTAAAGCGAACAGCGTTTTTGTACAGTTGTACAAGTTATGTAGTAGTATATATATCTTTCAAAGAAGGTGAAACTAAGAATTTTTGATGGCAATGTTAAATCTGTTTTCCTTTGCGGATGTGAGACATGGAAAATGAATATGACGATTAAAAGGATTAAAAGGCAGCTTCTGATCTTCGTTAATCGATGTTTGAGGAGAATCATGGGAGTGTTCTGGCCAGACAGAATTACGAATGAAGAACTGCGGCAGAGAGCCCAACAAGAGCTAATTGAGATGCAAATAAAAAAGCGAAAGCGAAAGTGGATAGGGCACGCTTTGCGGAAACCAGATCAAGAGATTATGAAAAGCTGCGCTGGATTGGAACCGACAGAGTAAAAGTGGGGAGGCCAATAAAGACATACAGCAGAACCATTGAAAAGGAGCTGAGTGACGTGGGGAAGACGTGGAACGGAATGAAGGTGTTAAGCTAGGACAGAGACAGATGGCAGGAATTCGTGGAGGCCCTATGCTCCGGAAGGAACTACATGGCATAAGTCAAGTAAGTCTAGAGAACAATATTTATAAGATAATTATTATTATGTTATTTTTAAACCCAAATTGATGGGCAAGAAATAGTTTGTAAGTTTCAAAGTGAGTTACAATGTGGGCTTTTATTAATTTCTCAAAGATCTTTACCGCAGGAATTATCAAAATAGCTCGATAATGATTCATATCGTTTAGAGAAGCCTTTTTGTGGACATTGACGACTCTTGATATTTCCAGAGCATCTGGAAAATTACTTGTACCAATACATTTATTAAACATCTTGGTTAGCGGAATAATTATTAAGTTTTTAATATCTTTAATCAACTCAACGTTCATTTTATAATTTCGTAGAGCATTGATTGCATTTCTCACTTCATTGTAAGTAATCAACTTAAAATCGAAAGCAGGAAATATTTTTATCGTTTACTAACTAATCAGTAAACTGCCGATTTGAAGCTGGGATGTTATTTGCTACTGTGTTTTTTTGGAATTCATGGTAGAAGCTTCTAGTAAGCTTTAGGGTTATGTTCGGAAGAACAGATACAATCTGTTTTAGTGGTTGATAACTAATTTTTGTATTTAACCCGATATTCCTTAACCCTTTATAGGTCAGTACTTTTTTTCTCATAATTCTGAAAACGTTTTGGAATATTTGGAGTGTTCTTACTGATACAAACATGTTTTTTCATGAAAATCTTCTTGCCAAACTTTCGATAAAAAAAATATGGGGTGGTATCCATTTTTGACCACTTCTTATTGTGGTATATTTAGGTAGTGATTTCAATAGAGTCCACTTACTTTTTTAAAGTTTATTAACGTCTAAGTACACTTCAAACAACAACATACATATAAGTAAGGGACGTGATCATCTCCAGTTATGACTTAAACGTTTACTGACGTTTAGGTACACTTTAATAAAATATCTGTAAGTAAGGTTAGTGCTTATCTCTAGTTATGAAATGGTTTAAAACAATTCAAACATAATCCGGCATTACAAGCCTGGCATGTTATATTGGTTCGGACAGGTTTCTTCTTGGTGCTGCAGTTTGAACAACGTCTGTACGTTCCCTCTACATGCAAGTACTCGCCAATATTGGTCAGTCTAACCCAATTTTTAAGGCTAATTAAGAGACCGTGATTCTTTCGCAGTTTTGTGGCTCCTGCTATAACTGCAGGTCCCTTCTTTTTTAGATTACAATGAGATCTTATAAGCTTTGGAAATTAAGATGAGACATCGGTTGCTTCTTTTTGTAAAGAATATATGATTTAGTTAGCATTCGTAAATAATAAAACAGTTTCTAAATATTGCTAGTGGAGGATCAAAATTTACACGTATGGTTGAACCAAAATTTTCAAAAATTTGAACAGTTTTAAATTTTGAAAGGCCAGAAAACTGTTTTTCCCAATCGTAATATTCATCATCAGTTAAATTTTCTTCAGTATCACTTTCTGCTCCTGTAGATCTCTATGGTTCGTTTAAAGTTTGTGCAGCCGTAATATTTCTGGTACTAGGTTGTAGACGTTTAGATCGTTGTAATTTCCTATTTGGTTTGTCTTTGCTGTCAGGGAAATCCTTATCGCACTTATTGATAGCTGGAATCTGTTACGGAGTCGTGAGAATCATAAGTAACTGACAGTGGTGAGCTTGTTAGAATGGAAAGGTTCATCAGGATTTTTCTGC
Organism: Ignelater luminosus; assembly: GCA_011009095.1. NCBI lineage: Eukaryota > Metazoa > Arthropoda > Insecta > Coleoptera > Elateridae > Ignelater > Ignelater luminosus. Next base: position 46,121 of record VTPC01006243.1, on the reverse strand, counting down.
TCCTGGTTTGAAGGCCCGATGGAACCGGAGAAGGATCACGAGATATGGGTAGAGTACTATGAACAGACGTGTTGGGAATATTGCAAGTAGAAACTGACTGCATTAGCATCGTACTCTGAATTTTCAGCTTGATCTTTGTCAGTGCTGTCTAAAACATCAGACAGTTTAGTTTTAGCTTATAATAAACGTACTTCATTCTGTAACGAAAAATTTCTTATAGGCATGAAATGTGTCGAATTCAGCATTTCATTGGGAACATCATTTAGTAGCGTAAGGATTTCTTTAACAATAGACCCTAATAAATCTATCAATATTAATTAACAAACAGCCTGGAAACTTTGTGTAACCGGACACATTGAGGCGGATAAATTAATGAAAGCGAAATAAATTGGTTTAAAAAAATTATTTCTTATCAGGTTTAAGACGTAGGAACTTAGGCAGGTTTTTTTAAATTTTTAGATAAATTATGAATTTGAGTTTGTGAATCAATTAGATTAGCTTCAAAGTATTTCATAGTTTCGCCTTTTGTAATGGATTCAACCTAATTTTGTTCTTCAAATAATGTTATTATATCAGTTTGTATTAGTTTCCCATTATTAATGCTAACACGCGGGCTTTTACTGAAATTTACTTTTAAACAAATTTTAGTAATAGGGAAATTGCCAAATTTATAAGGTACATCGCACTTGCTTTTGAGTTTCTAAAATCAGGGTATTATCTGCGAAAGCTAAAAGGTAATTAAAATTCAAACTCTTTAATTTCAGTTTCAGGGAATTCTTTTAATACAAAATAACGGACATATTGAAGATTTCGGTCGAAAGTGTGAGTGCTTGCACATTGCACAACTCGTTTCTTCATACTTATCATTTTGGTTTCATTGTTATCATTACCCGAGTTTTATTATTTTTCATCATATTAACTAACAATTTTGACATTATATCAACAGCTAAAAACTTGTGCTACTGCTGTCTTTTAAATTAGAAATTGTTACATCTGATAATTTATATTCAGAATTTTAAAAATCACTTTTTGATAGAAAAAAAATTCTTGCATAACAGCAAAAATAATGATCTGTTAATGAAATGATTAATATTTAGTGCATATGATAAACTTGAACATTCTATTAAAAAATACTTATACAAGGTAAACGATTGCTCTACAGTACAAAAATAAAACAACTAAAACAGACGTTCGCATTATGTAAATGTTGCAACATATCCGCTGATATTGACAATTTTTAGAATTTTAATTAACAGAATTAAAAACCAATGAAAAAGCTGTAAATTATTCATAATTACGTACAATGTATAAATATACGTCAGAATGGACCTCTGAGCCATTTCAATATTTATATTTGGAACTAAATGCGTCAACGTGATTTCCTATAAAAAGGATCTCATATATCTCACAAAAAAAAGAAATCAAAGAAATATTCAGACAAAAAATGAGGTAGGTACGCAGGCATACGTCATTTTCGCACAATCAAACGTAAACAACTACTCTGAAAACTATCAAACTTTAATGATACCGCTTTGTTTATACATAATATAAAAATAATATTGAACCCAACAGTTGATGACGTAAATCGCACGTAGTTCGCAGTCCTGAAGATCACTAATCTATAATAGTAGTTTATGTAAGAAGAATACAAAATAAAGTTTAGCGGACTAAGGTACGTAGATGTAACAGTCTGCTGAAACCTAATTGTGTACATATCTGACGATATAGCGATGGAAATTTGTTGCTGAAAAAAGTTAAATACAATTTTTGCCATAAATCCACAGTTCTAACAGTGCTGTTTACAAAACTAGTTTTTATAAATGGTTTCCTAGCATCAAAATTGTTTATTAATGTTAATTTCTGTCCAGTTCATTTTATTTCGAGTAGGCATTATGCTAATTAAGCTTATGATAGCAGTAAATACTTAAGAAACCACTGCATAAAGTAATTTCAGTTTTCTTAAAATAAGCTTGGGGTATAATTTAAAACAAATTTCAATTTCAACCTAAAACATGCTTGATATTCTCATTACAGTATGCACAAAATACAAAAATTAAAACTTACTTTACTCCTCAGCAAGATGAGAAAGGCAGCACCGGAAAAAATCTTCTTGAATTTTTTCACGTAATTATAGACGTTTACAATTTAAAGGTCTGAAACTATTATGAAACATAGTTTTATTTTATTATTTTAGTAAAAGTAATGTTATAACAAATTTTTAACTTTTTGGTATTTCCTAATGCGGCGTAATATGCTCGCTTCCATATTTTGCAACATATTATTACTTTTAATCACCACAACGCACAGTGCATTATTTTAGCTATGTAGAGGGATTTAATAATTTTGATAGAACTATCTATCTGTTATATAATTTATTGTAATGGTATGGTAGAAATAAGGTAACAGAATACTGTTAAACAGATTTTTCAAACGAAATTATTTATTACATCAAAATCATTACAATTACTATCGAGATAAAAATTCAATTTTTTTTTAACAGGCACAGTTAGGAAAAGGTATGGAAACTTGCAAATTCAGTTACAATTATCTTAAATAAAATTTTAATGTAGAAAGTAATATCTATATTTTTTCCTAAATCTGTATATAAATTCCTAAATTAAACACACGACAAACAAAATTGCATCAGATAATAGTTATGTGATTACCATTTACTAAGAGTCAAATAAAATAGGAAAAAATATCAATTAAAATCGCTGAAATCAATATTTTTTTTGAAACGTTAGAATGACAAGAAGGCATCTGTAGCAGATCAAACACTTCAGGAGTAGTTTTCCCATTTCTAGTCTTTGGAGGTGCACGTAAACTAGCAATGAGAGGATCAGAAGTTATTAATATTGTATGTAATAAATCCCTATTTGTTTCTATTCTTGATGTTTTCCTAGTAAATAGTTCTCTATACTTTCTATTATTTTTATTCCTCGCCTCCTGCGCTTCTTCCGATAGTTGTCCTATTGGAAGAATGCAAGAAGTCGTCTTCCATGACATAGAATCTTATGAACAGTAACAAGCATTGAATACCAAGAATATTCTTTCAGATACAGATTACCACAGTTTATACTTTCTAGTATGATATGGAAACGTTTAATAAGCTCTACATTAACTTCTGCAGACTTTTCTGCATTTCTGAAAAATTTGCGAGCCGTGTTGCCATCATTTGTATTCCCTGATTGCTGCTTGGGCATATCTACTAAAAGACCAAGCTGAGCTTTGAATTCATCGTAAACACATTGTACATTCCAAGAAACGTATCCAGGAATGAAGAAGTGACATGACAGCCCCATTCCTAGCAAATTAGCATCTACTTTTTTTTTGTAAAATGATCTCTGGGTTAATCATTTCTCGGGGTGCAGTACCACACAAACAGCAAATTTGAGAAGACAAACATGACGACACAGCATTACAAACTTACAAAAAATCAACGTAGAGTTTACTTCCACTTCCATATCATCTACATTTACTTTCGTTGCACTATGAGATCTAATGCAATGTTGAATCGAGTTCACCTCACTTGTAATTACTTCTGTCGACTCATTTAGGAAGATAAACTTTATAGGTCAACAATACCTCGTAGAAGAAGGTGCGGGATTTTGCCAAACAATTTGTTTATGTTCATCACTATCAAAACACATCTGAACAGGCACAATGGAGAAACTAAATAAATTTTCGTCACTTCTATTTTCTTCAGAAAATTTTTGCTTGTATGTGTTTTGTACAGTACTACGCATAACCTTGTGATGGTATGGTCCACTAATGATTGCAATTCAGTCTCTGCGACAACCTCCGTTACCGTAATCCCTTTTGGATAACATGCCTTTTTGGCCTCTTTAACAACGTGATACGCTGGATACAATTTTGGATTAATATCCTTGACTTGCTGTCGTATCACGTTATATTGACAAGCTGACAGATTAGCATCAACAATAATTGCAAGTGCGCGATATGCAGCTAAGGATTCCGGTTTCTGGAGGGAAGATATTTGAGCTTTTTTTAGTATAGTTCCTTGTTTAGGAGAAGCTGAGCAGAGCTCTCTTATACAATTGTTGCGGCTTCGCGAAGTTTTATTTCAGTCGGTATTGACTTTTCGTTACTAGTTGTTTTTACCAAATTTCTGACTCTGCGTTTTTTTAGTTTTTAAACTAAATCTTCAAAAGTTTTCTCGGGTCTTCCTGGTCTACCACTTGCAACAGGTTGCGAAGGTCCAGGTAATGCCTGAATTACAAGGGTAGAAAACTAAATGTATTGTTGAAGCCACGAAGAGTTGGATTTTAAAAATCGTTTTGTATGTCTACCACTTTTTTCCGATCTTTGTTGAATTTAAGAACATCATTTGGTAATGTTAAGTCTCCTAATGTTTGCAGAACATACGCAAATATTGCGTCAGATTTTGTATTTTTAATATTTTTATTCTAAATATTAGACAGTCAGACGCGAGATGCGCGGGTTCGTTCTGAAATTTTAGAAAAATATATATAAATCGCAAACATTCGCAGTAACTGTTTTGCTATTTTAGTATCCAATTAATTCTATTTTACAAAAAGTATAAAACGAATTCTGTATAATGCCGTATATAATCAACTAAAAACCTATTTCACAATTAATTATTACGAGACGGTGCAAGATTTTGTACATATGGTTTCAAAATTCCATTGAATGAAATATAATGTATTTAGAAAAGTAAATATAAGTCAAAATACTTTGATACACAGCAGATATCGCAACACCACAACACAATTATAATTAGAAATCACGAAAACAGCGAACTCGTCTAACAAAGTCAAAGAAACGAAGAACATTTGTAGGGTGTAATTTCTTTACCTGTTCAGTACGCAAACTTTATACCCTTATTTTACCGTTAGGAGCGACTTCAGAGCAGAAATCGCAATATCCCGTTATAAAAGGGAAGTTCTTTTTCCTAGAGAAAACTTTTATTTTATAAAATATTGTTGTTGAATTTTTAATAAAATCCCTCTAGATTCCTAAAATGTCACACTGTGCAACGACGTTATGTATTTGGTGAATTAACTTTTGTTCTGTTTGAATTTCTTCTTTGTAAACTAGAGTTTTCAACGAACCCCAATGGGTTTAAGTCTGGACTTCTCGGACGCGACACTACTGGACCACCACACCCAATTCATTTTTCTCTTTTGTTTAGCCATTCTCTCCTTTGAACAACCCAATGCGCCTGAGCTCTGTCTTTTCGAAGGTGATATGGTTGTAGACCATTTTTCTTCAAAGTTTTGTGAATACTACTATGGCAGACATTACGCATTCTTGCAGCAGATCGGGTACTTAAACTTGGGTCATTATCAAATGAATTTAAAATGTTCTTAGCAATAATACATTTTGTGGGCGGTCTGCTGAAGATGTGGATTCGATACGTAGCCGTTGATTTAATCGTCGAATAACGTTTGCGTCAGGATGCCTTCTATTTGAACATGGCTGCGCGTATATAACTCTAAAGTGAATTTGGCATTTTCCTAATATTAGATACATGTCTGCATACTCGTTGAAACTGTACATCATGACAAAAAGTTACTTAAAATTCTAAGAACAAGAACTATAAATTAAATACTTAACAGTCCAAACACCACAAACACGTATAAAAACGGAACAAGAAAAAACAAAAAGAGCGAACGTAGTGATATTTTCAACAAACAAATTAACACAAATGAAACTAATTGCACTATAAAGACTTTAGTTGCAAGTTCAAAATGTTAAATGGACGAATTCAAAATGTAAGAAAATGACAAATGTCTTTACTTTTCTGGAAACAGTGGCAATTGTGTAAACTTTTTTAAATACATACTGCATTATTTACATCAATTATCGTTGAAACGATTTTAGAATATTTTTCTCAGTTTATGATGTAAAATAACGTGGTGTGCTTATTATGCGCCATTTTACATACACCCTGTATAGTAAATGCGAAACTTCACAAATGCTGTAAACAAACTTTTTGTGTTATATTAAATTAAAGTATTTTTGTGGTTAAGTGCATTTATTTTTAAATTCTTGTCTCATTCATTATCTCTTTGTTTACTTTAATTGGGAAAAACCTGCACAAGAGGACATATTCATTTGCATGGTCGCGAAGACCGCAGTTCGATCCTGCTCAAGGGTGAAAATATTTTAGTTCAACAAGATTGTAAAATTAAGTAAGCAAAACAAAGGAAATACGTAAATAACTTTTTATTATTCTTCTGAGAAATTTAAATTTGTTTATGGCAAAATTACCAGCAATTATAAAAGATTGTTTACGGTACAAGCAAATATAGGGTTTCCGGATTAAAGGCTGGGATTGGTTTTATGAACTTTATTTTTTAAGAATAAAAAAAAATCTGTATTTACATTTAATTTTCTATATGGCTGGTGTGAAATTGTGGTGAACACATAACCATAGAATAGCACTATTAATAATATTATACTAAACGTTTTATGAACACAATAATATTAGAGGGAACTTCAAATATAATAGATAACATTTTTTATTTTTTGGCAATATCTTAATTTTTTTAAGACACCACATTCTCTGCCACTGCAATAAATGAATGAACATAAACATAAACAGTTAATTTAATTTTATGACGTCATAAAATATTGTTACAGATGTGTACAATAACATTTCATGAAAATATCAAACTACTGCTAGATGCTATCTATCCAATCCCTTTTAGGATTCCTCTGTATCTTGTATCATGTCGTATCCAATGGTCGTCTTTGCGTTGCTTTGCTAATTCCTTCATTCCAGGAACGCGTCGGTCTTCCTCGTTTCTTGAGTTCTGGTGGAATTCACTAGAAAATTTTCTTTGGCCACTGATTTTTTAACATTCTTAGATTTCCAAACCATGGTAAACCTCTGACTTCTATCCTATCTGTCACTGTTTCAGCTGTTTCCAATCGATTTCTTATTTCTTTGTTTGTTATGGTTGAAGTGTGGATACTTTTGCGCTGCTCCTTAAATAATATATTGCTACTGTATTTAGTCACCTTTCCAGTTCTTCACGTATGGTCCATATCTCACATCCATAGCATAGCAGAGATTCCATTAATACCTGACCAATATGTTTTTTGTTCTTTTTTAAAAAGAGTCGTAGTCGTTATTAGAGAAATTGCAAATACATACCATCAATGGAAGGTTTCAAAATATTTTTTGACAATTATTTTAAATCTGTGAAGCTAATTTTCCAGACCAAGAATTTTGTGCAACTGATACAACTCAAGACGATAGAACCGAAAATTGTTCAGTGAGTGACAAGAAGATGATTGAAAAGAAGCCCAAAGCAGCTACAGAAACAGTGCAGATGGAACAAAACATTAGTGAGAAGGAAGGATAATAAGGTGGTGATCGAAGCAACAATATATGACAAGGCAGAAAAAACAATATGCAAATACTGATGCCCCGAAAAGAAAAGAAAGGAAAATGTAGTCCAGTCACAGATTTTTGCCAAGTATAATAAGAGAATAGGGGACGATCAACTTGTCGTTGTTTACCGAACAAGATTGTCACAGCGAAAGTGTACTGATCAATTTTTGCCTATTTGTTTAACGTGTAAACAGATGGGTATTCGTAAAGAAATTGAATCCGAAGGATGAAAAAGAGACTAGTCTTTTCGTATTTCAAAGATATATAGCCCTAAGCTTATTGCAATCACTGTTTTCATGAGGGGAAAGGCAATCTCCATTCTATTGAACGACGTTCGATGTGATGGTAGGGCATACAGTAATAAACGTTGCAAATATTATAAATATAAGTAGTTGCTAGACACATGTTTAATAACTAAATAAGAAATCATCCTATTAAATTATTGTTTTAGTTGTCTGAAATCTTGCCAAAGAAATGTTTATATAATGTTCAATCTATTGATTTTGCTATAAATGATGTGAAAAAAGGTAACCTGTCAAAAAAACACTAAATTTGTAATAGTATCCAAACATTTTTAATGGAAAATCCTTGTCCCAATAAATTTAAGAGTAACAGACCAAGTGAATGCTGATTTAAAGTAGGTACCAATTATTAATTTTAATGATTTAGTAATTTTTTGGATAATATTATTTGCTAGGGATTTTTAAAACGGCATCCATCGGGTGTACAGACAAGTGAGGCAGTAAGTGCAGCAAGCGCTTGTGTATCAGAAGAAAATATTAGAAAATGGTTTGAGGAAATTGAAAATTAACTAACGTCCTAAAATATAGATAGTAAAGATCCTTCTCGACTGTTTAATGGGGATGAGACAGGTTTCCAGATTTGCTCAAGCACTAGTAAAGTCTTTGCTGCAAAAGGCATAAAGAACGTTTATTCAATAGAAAAGGGGTCATCCAAGAAAAATATTCCAGTGATGTTATAAATCTTACAGAAGAGTTTAAATCTTCAGATGCATTATTTAAGAATCAAGAATATAATGATGAGTATTTTAAGCTGTACAAAATGTTGGAAGTTTTTCAATAAAGAATGCACAATGGAAGATGATGCTGGTAATTTCCGAGAAGTTGACGCTGCGAGACCTGAAGATCTTCATTTAGTGAAAGCACCTAATAAAAATGCATATTCTGACGCAGTAGTAGATGATCACGTATTAGATAGAGAAAATCTTGATCCCGAAATTAAGCACATCCCGCAGTTAAATCCACAAAATTAAATAGAATTCAGATAAATGCAAACATCGTAATTAAAGCACCAGATACTCCAACCATTTCTATACATTCGTCTAACACTGTAACTCTACCTTCAAAAAGAAAAAGTATTAGTACTTACTTGGAAGTCCCTAGTCATCCCAGAGAAAAACTAAACCCACGATGAGGCGCATTCCGTTTGCAATATCAAACGCTCACCAAGAGATGCATGAAAAGAAACGGGTGGCAAAAGAAGAGATAAAATTAGAGAGAAAACAGAAAAAAAGTAGCATTGATGAAAAAACGCAACCTAGTAGGTAAAAAGAAATTGGATATACTTAAAGCAAATAATTGCTTGAAGTGCCAGAAGCGTTTGACAAAGAGTCACTTTTTAACGTGTGATAGCTGCAAAAATGTTTCCATCCTTGTTGTATAGAAATCATAAACAACATATTTCCGATGTTGATGACAACGATTCATTTATGTGCCATATTTGTTACAAGGAGGAGAGTGAAGAAAATGCTGACTGAGAAGACACAAGTGACGAAGATGCTGACAAAAAGGAAGAAAGTAAAGAAGATAATACAGAAATAAACGAGAATGAAGAAAAGGAGATAGATGATTTTTTTAATATGTTTTTGCACTCGCGGAATTGAAGATGTTACATCACTCCTTTCTCTGAGGTACTGAAGTGACTTATTTAATCCCAAGAAATAAAAGTTTTTAATAAAATGAGGTGTCTATGTTCATTTAGTTACCTACTTAGCCGTTATAAACTGTATTTAGGTATAGCTTTATATTATTTACTTATGGAACAATTTATGCACATAGATAGGTTTTCTATATGATTTTGAAACATTTTTAGTGGGCAACAATTAAAATCGAAACGTCTTATAATTGCCAAAATTGTCCAATAACTTTTTTTGACATGACTTTCTTTCTTTCAATATTTTTCAAAAGATATTTAAAAATTTACCCTTGAGTGGTGATATTATAGGCAAAAATAGAACTCTTTATTTTGATCCACCCCTCACATTCGTATATTAAGAAGCAAAAAATCGACACGCCGAACTGTTGTAAATCAAATTAACATGTTAATTATTTTTTTATTTGTATTAAAGAGGTATTTACAAAAATTTATGTTGTATACATTACATTTATGCAATGAATAACAGTTCCAGTAACACGGATTTCAGAATTTCCATAAACCGAGGGGATGAAAGAAAAAATGATAATGATGATAAAGTTTTATTTTCTGCTACAAAACAACTGCCTTCTCAAACTTTAGACTTATCCAACCATTAAGAATGGCTAAAAAGTATTTTGGTGCAGAAATAGCTTTCCAATTTGCATGGATGGATTATTCAAGCTGTATGTTGATACTCGTCATATTTATTATACTTTGTTTCCATTTCGTCAGTGTGCAACTCAAAAGATTTCATGTGCCTCCTTTGTTTGCATTTCCACTTATGTGACTTTAGTAGCATAAAAGACTCGTGCTTCTATAGTAAATTGAATCTTATGTTCGACAATGTTAATTATGGAACACTTGCATACATCGCAATATGCATTCTTTTTACAGTGGGGTACTGGAGAAAAATCCAGAATGATCTGAAGATTGAATGGAATCTCTATTATACTAATACCAAGCACTATCTAAGTTCTAGTTTTCTGAGACGTTTAAAAATGTTGAACGTGCGAACACGATTAGAGAGGGAACCACAAATGCCTTGGTTGTGGAGGTGTTTTCTGAGTATTATATCGACGGCTGCAATGTTGACAATGATTTATATATTGGTAAAAGTTGTGCTTCTCATCAGGCTAATTCGAGTCTCATTATTGTTTAAACTGGCTGCCCCTATTCATGCCTCCAGGTTTATAAATGTGTCTTTAATTAGTTACTAAATGTTTTACTCCAACTTAATTTGTTCAGTTTTAAGTGGTATTCTCATAATTCTTTTCAGTAAAGTTTTTCATTTCGTCGTATATTGGATAACAATCTTAGAAAATTCTCGCACGAACAAAGAATATAGAGCTTCTTACATAACCAAATTGTTCGTGTTAGAATGGATTTACAAATATGGAGTTGCCATTTACTTGGCGTTTGTCAGGGAATTGAATAGCAGAGATCCTCGTGAATCATTTGTTTACGAAGGAGGGATTCAGTATTACAACCATCTATGCGATCCTTCTGGATGTATAGCAGATGTCGCGGTTCATGTAGAGATTGTTTTAACAATAAAAATGTTGTACAGCTGGATATCAAAAGGATATCTACTACACCGTCATTCAACAAGGAATTCCACTACTGTTAGTATGCCTCAATGGGAGTCAGATTACTAGTTAACGTCAACTATGTCCATTATCTGTCATCATTATGTATGGAATCAGCTATGAAGTATGGATTTGCAATAATGTTTCCAACGGTAGTACCATTTGCACCTCTTCTTGTGTTTATCGATTTTATTGTAACAATTCCAATGGATGCAGCACTATTATGCAAATGTTTATGTAGACCAGTACCACGACATGTAGTGGATCGAGAAATGTGGGAAGGAATATTAGGGTTTGCATCAATAATTGGAATGTTAGTAAATATTTCACATCCGATCTATGGGCAAAAGCTATGTATGTGATGTACAAAAATAAAACCGAAGGATATTTCAAAGCGCAGCTTACAGATTATGATATGTGGCATTACGGAGAGCGTGATGCTGCCAAGTGTTGTGTCTAAATGTTCTTATCGGGGAAAAGTGTTGATGCCACGTATTAATGGTTTTCATGATTCTTTGGAGAAATTCTATTATAGAATAGATTATTTTGCAGTGGAGATGCATAAATATTTTTTTCTGGTTTGGCATTTGGGTTACGTAATTCTCAGTGGTATATTATTCTATTTCTTGACATGGAATGACGCCAGGCAGAAGCCATATGAAGAGGAAATTAATTTAATTCTTGCAGAAGAACAAACTTTGAAAGTAAAAAAACTATAACCGCATCAGTTTTGGGTTATTTATTTATTTTACATTTTATTGTTCACTGTTTTAATAACGTATGAGCATATGAATAAGGGCTTTGCGGGGCAAATTATTGATGTATAATATATCATGTAAATTGTTTTATATTGTTTTTTATTAAATTAAAATTTTAAAGTAGAAAAAAAAAGATTATGTAACGGTACTTTTATTAATATTAAAAACTTAAAAAAAAGTCAAGTGATAACAAAAAAAAGTGGATGAGTGCCTGTCAAAAAATAGAGAAAAAAATCAGCAACTTTTATTAATGTGGATTCTTGGTTCATTTCTTTAATTCTGGGACTTGTGTGTGCTATTAGACCATAATACAACATAGATAAAAATATAATTTTAGGTTTGGTTGCCGCATCACAATGCAAGTATGTTTAAATCAGAAATGATATATCTATTAGCAAATTGTAATCAGTGTTTACTCTGAATTGATGCGAATCTTGCAACCAATACATCTACAGTATTAAGAATAGATAGTCTCATCTACAACGGTCAAGCATTGAAACAAGCCAACCGCAACCGCTGTCAAGTATCTCCATACTGTGCTGTAGCTGCAAAGCAAACATTACTGTAACTGATACGAACCTGGTAATCCTCCACCTTACCGAACTTCGAAATCCCAAGATCAATCAGCAAGATTGAAAAAGTCCAAAATTCGGACATCGACAGCCAATATGTCGGAGAGCCTGGGCGTCGGCTGATTGTTCCTGTTTACCTGTGTTGAGCGCCACCTAATTTGAAAGCTAGATCTTTTATACCTTCAAAAATTAGGAAACAAAGGTATAATTGTTATTAATAAATTATCAACGACTTGAAGGAAACTTGTTTATTATAAAATATCAAATGGTTCAATAATCATAAAAGTATGATATCAATGTGCTTTCAATCAATTTTTGGTGGCGTAAGTCAATATACAATATAATCAAAAAAGAACACTTTTAGATTAGTACTGACCTTTGGTTTACAGAAGGTTTTGAATTTTTAGTCTAAATATTATCAAGGATCACAATATCAAGAATTATAATAAGGAATATACTTTTAACATAATTTAAATTTAAAAAAAAATCATCTGAATGTAGTTAGCAGCTATAGTTTGCAATTCACAATCAATGAAAAAAAAACAGTGAATAAAGGACAGAACCCACCTGAAATATTGGGCTGCGACGGCCGAATTTTGGACTTTCTCAATCTTGCTGATGGATCTTGGGATTTCGAAGTTTGGTAAGGTGGAGGATCACTAAGTTCGTATCAATTAGAGTAATGTTTGCTTTGCAGCTACAGTACGGTATGGAGATACTTGACCGCGGTTGCGGCTGTCTTGTTTCAATGCTTGTAGATGAGACTATCTATTCTTAATACTGTAGATGTATTGGTTGCAAAATCTATAAACGCAGGACTCGCATTAATTCAGAGTAAACACTGATTACAATTTGCTAATATATCATTCCTGATCTAAACATACCTGCATTGTGATGCGGCAACCAAACCTAAAATTATATTTTCGGCTATGTTGTTTTATGGTCCAATAGCACACACAAGTCCCAGAATTAAAGAAAAGAACCAAAAAACTACCTTAATAAAAGTTGCTGTTTTTTTCTCCATTTTTTGACAGCCTCTCATCCACTTTTTGTTTTGTTATCACTTGATTTTTTTTTAAATTTCTAATATTATTAAAAGTACTGTTACAACGCATATCTTTTACGAAAATTTCTTAAATGTCCAATAACTCCTGCCAGTTTGAGAATAATTGATCCATAATTCTTTAGATTTGGTGTAGATTTGATTCCAGAACATGAGCAAGAATATAAAAACAAGCCTTGAATATTCATATAGTGGCATTTACTGATATGCTTGTTGCAAATCTAACATGGAAGAATATTTAGTACTCCCTAGCCTTGAATTATATTTTAGGAAGAGGATACTCTTGTGCCCTGCAAACCTAAATTCAATGTAATTTTGAAATCACTGCAAATGCAGACCTACCTCTTTGATTCTAATACCCAAGTAATCGGCGTGGCTCATTTATTATAGTCTACAGGTTTAGGGACTTCTTTTTTATTGCTAGAAGTAGAGTTTCGCCTTGCAGAATTTTGAAATGTTTTCTTTTTCAACTTGCACATGCACCTCACGTAAATAAAATTACTTAATCCTGGTCTAAAAACATTTGGGCATTTATGTAGCACTGACTTTACATTTCAGATAATAGTTAAGTTCAACATTTGAAAAAGAAGAGGGTGGTACCTTAACCTTTTGCAAACTTAACTAAAGTAGTTTTATTATTTTTGACTTTGCAGATAGTACCACAATTTAGACAACGAATTTCTTATAAATCGTACCGGAGTGATTTTTCAAAGTATTTAATTAATCAATGATGACGTGATGTATCGAAAATCATCTTTTCGTGTTCAGTTCATTAAAGCTTCAATTCTTGAAACAGTAAGTTTCTATCTTCGACCTCTTACCTTTGTATAAGATCACGAAGTGCAAAAAAACATAACGAAATAACCCTGTGTAAAATATTACAAATGTTTTTGTGTGAAGGAAAAGCTTTTGAACTAAATTTCATCAAAAGTTTATAATTTCAATATTCTTGACCTTCTGGCTCCCGTCATCATAAGACTTGATAGTTGTAATTACCTTCACGTAAGATACAAGTTCTGAATTCTCATAACCTTGCCTCCGTGTATTGCCTAAAGCATCTGGTCCAGCTCGCAACAGACACGATGGCATCAAAATTTCAGGTAGATGTACGTGACCGTTTATGTTTCATGGTCATAGTTTTTTAAAAATACCGATCCTTATAAACGCACCCCGAGGCGAAATCAAAATATAATTTGTTTTTTGATTCTAATTAATATAGAAAATTTGGTGTCTTTATTTCTTGACCGTGACTTTAGTAAATCTAAACCTAGGCCAACAAAATATTGTTACCTAATTGATGCCGTTTTTAATTAGTTAATATCTACTTGACCGAGATAGACAAGGAAAATATGTATCTATTGGTATGTTACAGTTTATCTTTACATAATCAATTACAAAATTGTAAATTAGAATACGTTCTATAACATTAATTTGAAAAATAAAGAATTATATTCCATAATTTCTTTAACCAACTTATTGAGATTGAAGATCTTATTCATAAATCATAATATTTAAAAAAAGTGGAACGTGACCAAGAGGTTACTCGTTAAGAAATAACCCAAATAATAAATTATTACTTGTTACGTGACCCTAGTCAGCAGCGCGTACTAATTATGTACTCCGGTTAAAAAGCCATGCTTTCACTGCAATTCCTTCCGTTGATGTCTTAGGTAACCAATTAAATGAGACGTGTCAGAAGGTAAATAAACTATCACGTGCGTTTGTTTACGCCTTGCTTGAATTTATGGTTTGCTTCACTTTTACGATCTCGAAAAACTACTAGCAAATAAGATTGGTAAATAAAATCAGCTGTTTGTCTGTTTACATATTAACAGTATCATTGTTTTTATGATGAAAGAAAAAATAAAACAAGAACAAAAATAAAAAGAATTACACAATGTAACAATGTAAAGTTCTAAAATGCATACGCAATGACAGAAGAGTTTTATTATCAGCCCCGAAGAAATTTAAATTTCTTAGTGTGTTTAAAATTGGCATACTTCTAAGACCAGTAGCAAACTTTTATCATTTTTCTAATGGTTACCAATTCAACTTGTTGTTTGAGATTCTCTGCATAATAGCTTTAACAGCAACTAAGAGAAGATTAATAACCTTAAAGGATCATAAAATTTGCAAATAAAGCTAGGATCTTGTCTCTTCGTATAACTATATTCCTAAATACTAAATTTAATAATTTTCTTGAGTTACTCACTCATGACAGACAATAAACTATTACTGACGTCTTTATTATTGGTCATTCCTAAATACTTTCAGTCGATGATGAAATTTTAAAAGTATCTAATTTTGTATTGTCTGTTAGACCTAAAGTCTTTACTTATATGCTGTTGTTTTTGTTAATATCAATTTCATCAAAACGTTAAACGTTTAAAGGTATATCGTTTAAAATTGTGGAGTGTTTCGAACATCACTTGTATCACAATGGGTCCCTAATGCTAGAGAAAAATTACTTCGTTTTGTATGAGCAATATTGATTAAGCATCTTGTTCCTAAGAATGAAGAACTTTACAACTCACAAGTAACAGAGTATATAACTGCAAATCTCATATTGGTAAATCTGAATTTCTAAGCCATTTTTGGAAAAATATTGTGATTGCAATATTTCAGGTGAGTCAGCGTTGAGAAAAAAATTATCTGGATGTTTGCTACGATACCGCAATACAGCAGATAAGAGAAGATATTGCTGGAAGGCCGATTTGGTTTTCAGTGGATGCAACTAACGATGCAGTTGGAAACTATGTTGCCAATTTCATAGTAGGGCAGTTAAGTAAATTCAATTCAACTCGGTCGTAACTTATTACGTTCAAAAGTATTGGGAAAAACAAATAGTAAACCCATAGCCTATTGCTTAAGATTTCTTTTTACAAACGAATTCAATGACAAGAATGTCTTAATTATGTATACCGATGCAACGGCTTAAATATGGTTTCATGTAGCATACACCCTTCAAACTTTTTTCCAAATTTGGTACGTGTGGCATGTTTAGAGCATGACTTTGACTGAGTAGCAGAACAAATTCGAGTTGAATTTCAGAAACGTGAATGATTTCATTTCTACAATTAAAAAAGTTTCTCTGAAAGCACCTTTAAGAGTAGCACACTATAAATCAAAATTACTGAGTATACCTTTACCTCTCCAACCCGTTGTAACAAGATGGGGAACTTGGTTAGGAGCAGTTGAGTTCTATTCAAACCACTTTAACGAAATAGTCGAAATAGTTTATGATTTCAGTAAAACCGATGCGTCTTCAATTAAAAGCGCAAAACTTCTCTTGAAAGATAAGGAATGAGGCAATAATATTTTATACATTGCTAGTAACTTTTTGTGCGTTGCAGATGCCATGAAAAACTTATAAAAGTCAAGTCTTAGCCTTAACGAAGCCCTAGAAATTGTGAGAACAGCAAGATCGCAAACAAGTAATGTTAAAAGGCATATCGCTGAAATAGTTCAAAACAAACTTGACTCACTTTTTGAGAAAAATGTTAGTTTTAAGGTTTTAGATGTTATTAATGATTTGTCTTTATTACCATAGTAAAATATAATTTTGTAATCATTTAGTGCCAATACCTCCTATATTTGAATTCGAAATAAATGTCTGAATTTTGTTTTTGTTTTTTCTTTCTACTAGTGTTATATTATAAGCACGTATGTAAGCACAATTAACAAATTTAATTAAAAAACAAAAGTTTTTATTATAAATACCTTGCTGTTCTTTAAGGAACATTTAAGCTTATTTCTGCTAATTTTGCTAATTTTTCTTGCACATTAAACAATTTTTTGTGCTTATTTTGGCCATTATTAGTGCTTAGAAATCCGAAGTCTGGTTATAGCAATGACGTGGTCTAGATATGCAAAGGCATAGGACATGCACTAGAACTTAATTCATTAACTGCTCCATAAAGTAATAGAACTGCTGGGTAAGCCAAAAAAGCATTCTTTTAAATTGGTGGATCTGGAATGGAAAACGTAGTATATTTAGTCATATAAATCTGCCGATAGTCAGTGTTGATGTCGATGGTACTTAAACATTAAGGTTTACGTAATCTAAAATACTGGTCATAAAAGAGATTAGGCAAGCTTCCTTGTTTATGATTATATTGATTTTCCTAATATCAACGCACAACTTATAACTAGAAACCATAATTACGAGCGATGATCAAGTAGACGACGATAACAGTGGTCGGAAATGATAAAAAACCGGTCAAAACTAAATAACTCTCAGAATTGCTTAAATATTTTGTATATAAGGTGTTATTGGCGTCTCTGCTATCCAAAATAAAGTCAAAAAATGGAAATTACTTTATTTATTTATTTGTATTATCGACGAAATTTAAAAAAAATTCGTATCTGAATTCGTACATTCCGTCTGTCTGTTCGTCTCTTGCATTGTTACCGTAACTTTACAGGACATGTTATATATGAAATTAACTTAGACTCTTTTCCTGATTACCGATACATATTCGGTATTTTGATATCTCGAATACTTTTAGAGATAATCGAGATCGAAGATGGCAATTTTTCAGCATAGTCTGTCTGTTGGTCTGTTGTCATGTTGCCGTAAATTTACAGGACATGTTATATATGAAATTAACTTAGAATCTGCTCTTGATTACAGATACATAATCGGTATTTCCATATCTCGAATACTTTTCGAGATAATCGGAATCGGAAATGGCGATTCGTCGACATAGTGATTATATATGATATCGACGTAGTTTTTAACAAGGGGCATACACGAGGTGTACCTCATCGATTTTTTTAAAACTTGGTATACAGTGTCTGGCAAAAAGTCTGCACCATATAGGAAAAATTTTTATTGAATGACTTATGGAAAAGATTTTTTGGTATCCCGTTTTGTTTGCTCCAGAACCAAAAATTACCTAATCAAA
This sequence comes from Ignelater luminosus, assembly GCA_011009095.1. NCBI lineage: Eukaryota > Metazoa > Arthropoda > Insecta > Coleoptera > Elateridae > Ignelater > Ignelater luminosus. The sequence continues at coordinate 27,916 of VTPC01006243.1, read as the reverse complement.
AGTAATCATCTGGTTTCCATTACCTGTAAAAATTTGACAATTTTAGAAAAAATGTCTAAAAAATGGGTTTAGTTAATCGAATTTTGAAAAAGATGTTTCCTTTGTAATTTTCTACCCGTATGCACATTTTCAAGAGCCTACCACGATTTTCATATTTTTCCCTTCATTTCGCTTTTCCTTATTTGTGTGGAGGTATTGTTACCAAAAGTTTTTGTAAATGTTTATTTGGAAAATGCGATAAGATATGCAATGCACGCATTGATTACAAATCGGATTTGTGTGTTTATCTGTATGAATGAGATGAACTTGGCACCAAGTGTGCTACTTTACCAAAGTTCCATTTTTATCTTTTACATAAAAATAATGAGAAGATTATTTACACCGTATAATGAGTTTTGTGCAATAAGTGTTTTGAATTGGATTATATCGACTTTTATTGATTAACAAATAAGGAAAAGTGATATAAAGGACAAAATATGAAAATTGTGGTAGTCTTTTGGAAATTTGCATACGGGTAGAAAGTTGTCAGAAAAACATTCTTTTCTTAGGACTTTTCTCGAAATTTAGTCAAATACCATTTTTGGTTCTAAAGCAAGCAGAACCTGATGGTGGAAACAATTTTTCCAAAAGTCATTCAATAAAAGTTTTTCCCATATGGTGCAGACTTTTTGGCGAACACTATATAAGTAGTACGGGTCAAAACATTAGACTCGTATTTTTCTGTACCGGGTGAGCTTACATCATATTTTACATTAAAAACGGAAATAAAAATTCCTCAAAAGGCAAATTCTTGAAAATTTGTTTTCGTCGAACGAATGCGAATTTCAAAAAACCAAAATATCCCTAACTCTTAAAATTACATATTAAGTAATCTCAAAAAAAACAGCAAGGAAAAATAAAAAGTATAAAAAAGGGGGTGGTTTTCGGGGGGCGGGAGCTGAGAGTGACCGTAAAAAACAATCTGTTTCCACCACCAGATGGGGGATAAAAAGTGATTCAACTTTGCCATTTGAACCATCTCGATAACTACTACCGTTTGGGAGTTACAGGGCTTTAAACAAAATTTATCAGATTTTCGAGGGTGGCTTTCACCCTCTTAACGTCGAGCTCAGTCGATGCAAGGAAAACACGTGTCTAATCTTTTGACTCGTACTAGTTATATACCAAGTTTCAAAAAAATTGGGGAGTACACCTAGTGCATGCCCCTTATTAATCGTTTTTTATTCTAAAATTACTTGAGAACTCGCAAGCCTCCGCAGCTGATTTTTACTTCCTAAAAGAACATAAAGTTGTTTCTCTTCTTACAACATAAATTCACAGGGGATAACATTTTCAAATTTCAAGATGACTAAAAAAACTCGAACATTGTTCAGCTAACTTTGAATATTAAAATTTTGCATTGAGCCCATACTAAAAAATTGCAGTAACTATGATGTTGCATAATATTTGAAAGACTATTTTGTGAGTAAAGCAGACAATTTTGAAGCTTTTTTAATTTAGCGAGATACACACTTTCAAAGCAATGGTTAAAATTTGGCTTCGTATGTATACTGGAAAATCACTATCTTTGGAGTATTACTTATAACACAATGTATTGTAATATGCATAAATTAATTACGAATACTAATTTTTGAATGTTTAGTTGTAAATATAAATATATTTAAATTTCATTCTGAGTAGATTTATTTTTTAGAGTTTTGGCCGCTTTTTTCTCGTTTTCGACCACTGTGCAATGGTTCTATAATACCGTTTTCCAATATTGTGTGTCCTGCACCAGTCACTCGAAGACTTTTACTTCAAACAACGATGGCCAACACGGCGCGGCAGCTCAAACGTCGGAGGTTGGGTTGAGTTCCTGGCTTGTAAACAAAGATGATGACTGTTTTAGTAAGTGTGGGCGCCACCAGCATAATACGTAAGGGTAGATCACACTGGAAAAGGGAGAAAGGGATAACACCACAACACACAAAAACAAAATAATATTTGAATGATAGATGGACAAATTTAATGAATAATAGTTTTAAAAAAAATACACGATTCACCAACAAAATTACAATAATAAAACCGGCAGGTTAATAACAAATTCGGATGGTGCTTGTATATGCATACGAACTTAAATTGAATTAAAATTATCACCAGCTGTAGTTAAATGTATCACATGAATCCTCAAAATGCAAACAAAATCGTTGTTTACATTAGCAATAAAAAAAATTAAATTATAGTTAAAGCAACGATAATATAAATTAATACAAAAACTAAAAATCGGATGTTGAAGTTATTAAGGTGGGAACGCAGTAAAGCTACAGTAGCTCAGGTAAGTTTCTCCTAATCAAGAACTTAACCTTCACTAGTTTAATCAATTAAGTTTGTTATTGGTCTACATTTACAATATCTTTGTTCACCAATGCATCAGTCCACAAAACCATTAAAAGGCAGATTGTGTACTTAAATTTAAGTATGATATTGCGATGCAACCTTACTGCTACTTAGGCAGAAATTAATTATATTTCACGCTGTAGAAATCAATTACACTTGCGGTTTTTGTTCTTAATAAGGATTGTTAATGATTTAAGTTGTACTTATTTTCGGATAAACCTACTAGATGGTGAGCTGACCTTCCTGGAGATGTTGGGGTGAATGGAAACTCCCTAGTATCCAACCGCTACTGTATACAGAAGCTGGACAGCAACTTTCTGGACCACGTAATACTTCCAATTTATGTAAGGGGAAGGTGTAGGTGGCAAGCAAAGAATCGTGATCAAGACGCTACGGTAAGGCAAAGAGGCCTGAAAAATTTGACACGAAAGTGTAGAGCTTGATAAGGATTAACTATGAAAGCATAAGAAGAGAATGCAATTAAAGTGAATGGGAATTTACCTTAGATGTTTTTAGGCCTTACACAGAAAAATTATATGTCGATGGCGGAAAGTTTAACTTTCTCGCAAAAATTCGAAAAGGCATTTTTCATCGTCGGATAATAAACCAGCCTCTTCTCCTCTTAAGATATTTCCTATTATCTTTTCGGAAAAACATATAATGTTACTATCACAAACATGGGGTAGATATTGTGGCATTGCAAGAAATAAAACAGAGGTAGCAATACAGTAGAAATAGGAGATTACGTAATTTTAACCGGTGGATGTGAGTAGAAGATTTTTGACATGAGATTTGTGGTACATAAAAAATAGAAAAATATTGTAAAGAAATTCGACGAAGTTTCTTTTACTTTATCAACAATTTGATTTTTGTAACATGTCTTCATTTAACAATGACCCTTTCATGAACTTATTTATGGTAGTATTGCGTTTCTGCATATAAAGGGATAAAAACAGATAATTTGGGGGTAGGCACTCTTAATTCAAGAGAATACTATTACATAGTGCATGCACCATTAACTCAGTTTTAAGATATAATAGGCGGAATGCTATTGAATAATTATGTTAATAATTGTCAAAAGTATCCGTAACTACAATATTTTAATGAAATAGACGGCAATTATTCTTAAAAGGAAGAAAATCTATGAATGTCTTTACAGTTAAGATATCTTTGACTTAAAAGGTAGATCAGAATCTCCTTTGTGTAGAGCCATGACAGAATTAAGCAGCTTGTTGAATACACAAAGGTAATAGGAAGAGTATTTTTTGCAGATGTATGAGTGAACTTTCTAGATATACTAATTTTTTAGTATAAATTCTGAAAAAGATGTACCAAGACGGGAAATCACCTACGCTGTGAAGTGGGTTCCAAAGTCAGCAACGCCCAGTAGTTTCGATCGCAAAAGATATTTCCCACAATTCATATTGAAGGTTTACAATACTTAAGGTTTGTAAAAATACAACAGAAGAAAGTTTCTTGCACAAATATCGGACCAAAGTGGCAGAATCGATTTGAGAGGTGGAACCACTGAACTCTTAACTCTAAAAACGCTTTTCACATACGCTATGCATTATTTAATCTAGACAATTGGCAGTTTCTGTTTACATTTCTTACAACATAGACGGGTACAATATGAGGAAAAACATGCTTGGAGAAATTAGTGAATAAAAATAAGTAATTTAAGTGAAATGCCAGCTAATTCCTGGATTAATCAATTAGGTGTTGTAAAATTAAAATGTAAATTCAAAATTATCCAATCAGATCACCTAATCCTAGATTAACTTCATCATTTGATTTAATTTTGCTTTCTGCAACCGGCCATAAAAGTTGTCGGTGTCATCTCTAAATTTTATAACGGTTTTAAAAGATAATGCAAAGAATTGTACTTTTTTCATGTGACATCAAACTTTTTGATAGGTTTTGTTACACTTCCGTATATTTCCCGGTGTTGTTTTTTGTTTTACAATAAAGACCAGACATTGTAATATCACTCAATATTAAAATTAGTTCCAACTTGATCCAAATCACTGAGTTATTAACTTTAATATAAATCTATCCCCAAAACCGTTAATTTCGATCTGAGTCGTTTTGTTGGTTTTTTATTTATTCTAGGACCTTCAGAAGTCAAAGTAATGACCCGGCAGCGGTTCTTTGATATAATGCAAGAATCTAATGAAAGTGACATTAATGGCAAACTACAATACGCCGAAAGTTTTTTGGCAAATGCGAAAAATGTACTTCCGAGAACAAGCAAGAATTCAAGAATGTGATGTCTCGTTTAAAAACTGAAATTAAGCGTAGATGGGTTTTTTCGCATTACATAAAAGAATTTTTCTTGAAAAAACATGAGAGTTGGCTAAGAGGCACTTTTAAAATACTGCGGAGTCGACAAAAACCAGGACGTCCAAAAAAGAATTTTAAGGAATCCAGTGAACGAAGCAAAAAGCATAAGACTGAACATCTTCGCACTAATACAAGCAGTGAGGAGTTAACTTATGCTGCTCAAATGAAGTTAAGAGCTGATGGAAGAACAGATGCTGCTAAAGTTATGCAAGACATGATTAAATCTCCTAAACGAGCAACTAAATATAGAAAGGCTTATTCGAGTAACACTCAAACCCTTTGTCGTATTTCTTGACAAATTCTTGCTTTTAATCTTCTAAATTCACTGGTCGTATATCTCCAGAAGTTATTGACAATATCCAAAGAAAATTTATTCGTCGTCTTGGCTACTGTCAGGTTGCCAATGATGCACAATTTGAACATTTTATTTAGTTGTCTTTTAAATTTTGCATTACCAGTAAATTTGATACTGTGAAATGTAGATGTCGTTTTCCTTCAAAATTTTCTTATGTGACCTATACCCATTATTACCTACCGTATGTAAAGAAATGTGCTCTTTTAAATTCCATAATAAAATATAGGAGTTGGCATTAAAAAAAATATCAATGACGTCATATCTTCTACGTGACTCGCCCTGTATAAATATTTTTTGTTTAAAAAATGTGCATTTAAAAATAAAAATGGGTGGGTCCGAGCGTTTTTCCTAAAAGTTCGTTCCTGAATTTTTACAGAATTTATGCACTACCTTACGTGTCTAATTATTAAAGAAATGCGTTTTATTTTTTAAAAACATCATATTTTAGTGGCTGAAAGCATTTTTAGTAATTTAACAGCAAAAAATAATTTTGGCCAACAACAACACACGGGATTGGATCTACTTTGGGTTGGAATTCAATAAAAACGAGTTCGGCGCGAGTGATAAATTTGCAGTTTTCGACCTACCATTTAAATGTGTTTTTAAAAATTTGTGTTCATTTGAAGCGTTTTATAACGTTTTCTTGGTAAAAGGCGTGTCAAAGGTAAAAAAGTTTGTAAAGTTTTATACAGTGTCCGCCAAAAAGTCTGCACCATATGAGAAAAGTTTTTATATAATGACTTATGGAAAATCAGGTTGTGCTTGCTTCAGAACCAAAAATGACCTAATCAAAAGTAATCATGTGGGGTTTCCAGTACCTGTAAATGTACAAAAAAATGGACTTATTTGACAGAAGTTTGAAAAAAGTTATGAGAAAAAAATGTGTCCTTTGCAATTTTGTATTCGCATGCAAATTCTAGAAAGCCTACTACGATTTTCATATTTTCATATTTCGCTTTTCTTTATTTGCTAGTAAATGTAGAAATATAAAACTAAAATCAACCAGAAAAATTTAATTGTTTAAAACATTTTATTTGAGAAATCCAATCGATTACAAAAATAATCAATAACTGGTTAACAAGTGAAAATAAAGCCAAATACAAAGCATTGCCAAAGTAGTATGCAAAGAATCCACAGAAATATAATATTGTTCAATTAAAATATTGTCGTATTTCTGTATGTCTTCCATACTTCTCTACGCAAATAATTGTTCTCTTATTAAATTGTTTAATAAAGTTTTTCAAAATTTCTGGCGCAATATGACGGCATGCATTCCTTATCACATTTTCCAAATGATCCACGTCTTGAAGTGGACGTCGACAATAAACTTTTTCTTTGAGGTACCCCCATAGGAAACAACCGAAGGACGTTAGGTCTGATGACCTTGTTGGCTATAGATGTTCGGAGAATCTGCCAATCCATCTACCTCGAAATATTTCATTCAAATGGTTTCTGGCGCTCAATCTTGCTAGAACCACAAATATGCTCGTTTTTCTAATGACATATCACTAATTTCAAAGACTTCATTTTGAAGAAGATTGACATTTTTTTCAGAGTTTACATTTTGTCGTAAACAATAAGCTCCAATTAGCCCGTCATCTAAAATTCCACACCAAACATTTGGCTTAAAGGAGTATTGGACTTTACATTCTAGAGTAAAATGGGGATTTTCATCAGACCACCACCTGCAGTGCTGGTAACTAACGACTCCATCTGAGGAGAACGTCGCTTTGTCGGAAAACATTATTTGTCTAGAAAACCTATATTGTCTTTCAATTCTTCTTGAATCTAGAAACAGCGGTCTAGCCTTGCGTCAAAATCTCGCATCTTAAAAGTGTTGATTATTCTCGGTTTATAAGGAGGAAGTCTATTCATTTTCAAAGCTATTCTTACTGTTGTTTGCTTCTCAACAGTTTTATTCGATATATTGCAAATCGAAGTTTGCTTATGTTCAACCACGTCCAGCAGAATAGCATCTTCTTGCTCTTCCACTTTCCATTGATTATGGGATATTTTAAACATTTTATCAACAGAACCAGTTTGCCGGGATTTTTTTAAAATACGCCCCACTGATGTATGGGACACCTGCCTTTCACATTACAATCGATGCCTATTGTAACAGATAAACCAATAACATATGCAAGTAGGACACTAAATAGTGCTAAAATTAATTGTTTCACAATAGAAGAGGAATGTCTCGCTGTAGTATGAGCTGTTAACCATTTTATATCTTATGTATTTGATAGCAAATTCGACATTACAACGGATCGCAAACCTCTAGTCTGGTTATCAAATCTAAAAGAACCAAATTCTAAATTAGTCCGTGGGAAACTTAAATTGGAAGAATATAATTATAAAATAATTTATAAAAAAGGTAAAAATAGTAATAATACTGACAGTTTATCTCGAATAAAAAATCCTATTATTAAATCAGAAGAAATGAATACAATATCAATAATAGCTAATCATGGTTCAGTTCAAAATAACAATAACGAATCAATTCAAACCTAACGTTCACAAGATGAAAATATAGGGACAAATTTAAAAATTTAAAACAAAATATTCTTATCGCTATGCCATTACAACAATATGAATTGTGCAAATTAATCAAACAAGAAGTTCCACGCAGGAATTATATAAGAAAAACGTGTGCCTTAAACAGTCAAAATTTACTACATAGTATTTATGATTTTCTGAAAAATCATTGTAAATCAAATGTACCCATACGAATATTTTCATAAATTGACAAAATTTCAGAAAAGTTATTTTTAATAGTGCAACAATTCCGTAGATTAAATGTAATTCTTTAAACACGACAACTAGAAGGTATATCAAAAGAAGATGAACAATATAAATTTATATATTTGTTGTAATAATAATTCTGATTATTGTCATAATAATTGTATATCTTTGTAGAAAACAAATAATAAAACTCATACATTGGAATAAAATGAACCAAAAGAAAAAAACTGAAACTCCTATTATCGAATACATACCTGTTAACGAAGACATTATTGCAAATTTACATTTTCATAATTTTTCGTCTTAAAGGGGGAGGAGTTATATAATGATGCAAATATATTTCATTAGAATTAGATTATGTTCGTGGTTAACTTTCATGTTAAATTTATGGTAAAGGTAAATTATGTAAAAAAAAGGAGAGTCTGTTCCTGAATTTTATTGTAACAAGTGCACATGCACTAATTTACTAATTTATTTAAAATAAAATCAAAACAAAACCAATAACGAGTTTTCATTTAACATTTTTCCCTATGATAAATACCAGTTTTAATTTATGACAGATAATATAAATAAAAATTGTTTACCACACTAAATATTAGAATAAAACCTCAAATATTTTTCCAACACGCTGCATATACATGCTACATACATAAATTAATATAAAAAATTTATCAGTTTGCATTATTAATGTTAAAAACACATAATAAAATATTAAATTGAATTAGCCTCTAAACATAAATTATAACCTGAAAGCCATGAGTAATAAAACCCCAAACAATTTAAAAGGTGAGTAAATAAAAAGCTACAATTCTTTTATTTACTTATTTATTTTTATTGAGATTTATACAATGTCGACGTTTTTTCTTTCAAAGACTTTATTTTTAAAACCAGGAGATTTACGACTGAAATAAAGTTGTAGCTTTTGTTGTGAAAACTATAAAAGCTATTAAGTAATTATAACTATTTATCTTTCGCATTGTTTGTTTTTCAAAACATCTGAAATGACGTCTACTTGCCATTTTTACTCTTGAAGAAACTTTGTTTAGAAATATTTACCTACACGGTCATTCAAGAAAGAACTATAGCGCTTTGTTTTCATATTTTACAACTTTCACTCATTCACTCACTCAAAAATCATTTAATCGTTTTGTAATGTTTCACACTTGTCTTGTTGATAAATAGTATATGACTATAAGAATTTTATAAAAGAGCACTCGAAGACCATAAGTGAACAGCAATCCTCTTTAGCTTTACTTTCGCACTCACCTGAAGCACAGTTATCATTTTTGTACCCTGGCTAGCTAGTTCAGTTAATAAAACAAGCGCTAAGCTGGTGCAATAAGAATGTTCTTGGCTGTGATGCTAGAAATGTAATGTTCGATATTTAAAAATAGGTTTGTGATCCCAAGAGCAAGACAGAAAATAAGGTTCTTCGCGCATTCTAAACATATCAGCTGATATCCGCACTCACTTTGGAACCGGGAGATCTTTTGCTCAGTTTCGATGTGATTTCCCTCTTCACTATAACTCCTGTTCTTGATGTTTCTCTAAGAGAGGTTGCTTAGAACATAACTGCACAAATTTCCAAACAGGAATCATTCCCCAAAACGATTTTCTGCAATGCTGCAATTGTCCATGAATTTATCCGCGCAGTGAATTGTTTATTATAGGTACTACACAGTGCCAGGTTTTGTTTAAAAACATACTCAGCAGTTAACAATTGATTCTTAAAAGGGATTTTGTTTTTAAACCGAAATTATATGTCTAACCTACTGCAGTAGGTCTTTACTTGCGTGTAAGATTAGTTTTGAAAATTGTGAGCACTTGGTAATACAACGAAGATTCTCATTCTTAACTTTAGCATTAAATATTTAATTGTATTGTAGTATTCCGATTATACCTATGCATCTTTTGTATCTTTTTATTGTACTTTTGTTTAGAGATTTTGTAACATAAATAAATTACCAACGCTAAATAAAAGTTTTTAATTTATATTAGCATCCAACATTTTGCATATTTAGTTGCATATTTCGAACAATTTAGTGCATATTTTAAAAACTCCACCGCCTATTTTATTAAGTTTCCGAGCGTATATACGCGTATATTTTAGTATTTCACAGTGCATACAAATCCGTGCTTTGCTTATGAATAAGATGATGATAATAGTCTAAAACGTCAAACTTGAATAATAGTTATTAATGGCGCAAGTGGATAAAGACATCTTTTATCTATGAGCCAGTAGATAACATGTCTATATTCACATGTGTTATGCAAAATCTTTTCCAACAACTACATTTTAAATAAGTAATAAAATTATTTGACACTAATATTAGCTGTAATTTAAATGAATATTAAAGTCACAATTAGTACAGTAAAATTAGCTTCTAAACCAGGAATTCAAAAAAGAAAGGTTTGAGTGTCCTAAATTGTTCATTACCCTTTGCTGTAAATGTAGTAAAAAGCCTCCACAGCTACAGCGTCGGGTTTAAGAAAGGGGCCCGAAAATTGTGTTTTCTCAGCTTTTTTGTAAATGTGTCCGAAACTACTCAATTTAGAGCTTTCCTTACTCTATAAATAATTAAACAACGTGAAATTTTTCACAAAAAAGACCATATGCATTTTTTTTGCTCCACTCAATTGTTCAGGAGATATATAGAAAAAAAATCTGTTCTTCCGTCGCGAATTGTAAAAAGATGACACTTGAACTCTCCTTGCACCAGTTGATTTAAAACAGTAAAGTACGAGTATATCTGGCGACGTAAAACATCCAAGTTTGCGGTTTTTTTTTTGGATCCATATACAGGGTGTAAATATACTTAAGATGTACTCAAACTTTACAGATGCATTCTTTGATCTAAAATAAGAAAAATGATACCTATAAACATATGTTTGTAACCTTTTCGATTACCAGATATAAGCAATTTAACATTTAAAAATACAATTTCATTGTAATGATTTACTGATAATTTACTTGTATTATACCCTTAATAGAATATTGTTTCGATAGCAAAATTACACAATTCACTGTTTAATTCCGTTTTTAAACTATCTTTTGTCCGCTACTCTATGTCCCCAATCTCTTGTTTTGATGTTTATCGTTAATTATTCATTTGTTTCAATACTTACGAAGAGAAAATAAAATCGTATTTTTAAATGTTAAATTGCTCATATCTCGTAATCGAAAAGGTTGCGGACATATGTTTGTAGGATTTAGTTTTCTTATTTTGTATCATAGAATACGTCTGTACAGTTTAAGTACATCTTAAGTATACCCCCTGTATAGACAGGAAAAAACCCTTGCCAGCATCAGCAACATCATCTGCCTGCGCATTGGGGTTGTTGAAAATTAGTAATTTCTTTCTTAGTTCCCGATCACCTTGAACTTTTTTAAATAGGGATGTTTTCCCTTTCCTATATATTGAGGACACAGAATAACAGCCCATAAGGGTATAAGCACACAATAAAACAGGTTTTATGTCCCCTATTTCATTCTACCTTACCTGAATATTGTGAGTTTTATTTGATTGACTGTTTTTGCCAGGCACAATCATCTTCAAGGTCAAGTTGGGAGAAGCAAGAGTAATTAACATGACCAATAAGTCAATATCTTCCCCTACTATTCTCACCTCCAATCTTTTTTGAGCTTCGGTAATTGCTGTTTGAAAAACCAGAGTATCTGCGTCCCCAGAATCTTCAAGCATCGTGCATACTGCTTCTGTCAAGTAAATTTTCGGGAAGGATATTAGCTGTTCCTTATTTTTTGGGTTTGCAAGGAACTCACTCTGCCCAAAAGGATTTCAATGTGGTCTTCTGCTTTTACACCTACATTGTCAGCTAAGCGAGATCTTCGCAAATGTTCCTCATCTTTAGTATTTAGTTGTTCTCTGTAGCCATCGAACACGACAACAACTTTTCCATAATGAAAGAACTTTTAGTCACAGTATTGTTTGAAAATCAGTCGGAACGTCTATATCTTTTGAACTATTTAGTGTAGCAAACAAATGCATTTAACCTTCTTTGTGGAAAATTTTACGTTCTTTAATTCTTTATAGAGTAAGGTAAGCTCCAAATTGAACAGTTTTTGAGATATTTGCAAAAAAACACAGAAAACACACTCTCCGGACTCCTTCCCCTCTTCTCTCAACTCGATGCTATGGTTGTGGAGACTTTTTACCACATTTAGAGCAAAGGGTAATGAACAATTTAGGACAGTTAAACCTTTTTTTTTTGGATTCCCAGGTTTGGGTGTTTTTTGGTCTAATTTTACTGTACTACGAGTTTCTCATTTTTATGGTTGCCAAATATACATCTTTTGTTAGTTGCTAAGGGTTGTTTGTTTACAAACAAAGCGTTGAATAGTAAAATTCTTCTGAATTTCTTAAAAATCGCTTGAGAATGTCGAAAATAAAAAAGAAACTGGGCGAAGACATTTTTGTACCAAAATGCATTTTAGAAGAAGCCTCACAAGTGGTATTGAATTTACTAGCGGCAAAATCAAAAGTAGTGTTCGAGGAAGAATAGTATGTCACATTTTGGGAATGAAGGACGCTGAAAAACATTAAAGGAGTCAGCGAGGTCTTATTGTTAACATGTTTGTCGGACAAAGCGAAAAAGAATAAGGTATCCAGTTGATGGTAGTACCATTCGATCTTAAAGGGGACATTATCGATAAAAAAAATTATGATATTTCAAAGTGAGTAAATGTTACTTTTTAGTATATTTACTAATTCAACATTCAACATCACAGGCTTCCGAAACTTCTGGCGCTGCTGAAAAGGCTGAGTGCAGAATATAAACCAAAGAAATCCAAGATTTCTGAGCGAGAGGATATAAACCGATTTTTAATGGAGGTCCATTTTTAGGAAAATCCTGCTGTTAAAGTAGATATAAAATAAAATTTTTCTTAAAATAGAAAGTTCGTTATTTTAATCACTATTGATTAAAGAAAATTTTGATCCACCCTAATCATTAATGTGATACTTCAGTGGCGGAATTTTAATAGATAAAGTACAATTTTAATAGTAGGTGTTGAAAAAAATTATTTAATTTGTAATAATGTGGTTTTACATCGTCTCTTCATAATTAGGTTTTTCCTGGTAATACTTTTTTTTATTTAAATAAATAAATAGCAATAAACAACAATATTGTTATTATTTATTGCAAATATAGAACCGTCAATACTTGAGACTTGTTTACAATTGAAAATTAAATGAGACGGAATTTCCTTTTGAAAACTAAAAATAAAGTGATTTGCAATTAACGTCCTTGTTAACAAAATGTGATTATTGGCATCACCTTGATCATTCATTATTCATTACAATCTGGAAATAAAATGTAAAATAAAGAATTAAATTATTTGTATTCTAATATGGATATGAGGTTGACCTTTAGTTAAACCATTCTCGTTTCTGTATGTTGTGGATCCTTTTATTCGTTCTTTATTCGTTGCATACTTGTTTCGTTGTTATACATACTATTAATTGCTTAAGTACGTATCTGCTACAGATACTTATGACAATGAGCAGTGTTTCTCTCTCGTCGTTGATTTCTGATAAGGCCATAAACTAAAATTAAGCGGATTTCTTCTTCTTAATTGACATGGAAAATTACTAACAAAATTGAGATTATAGAGTTTCAACATAATCAAAATTGTAATTGTAAAAATGTATACTAATCTTGATATCAGATAAATAACAGGCGGTCATTTACATTTGAGTTCCCAGTAGGCTTGAAATTTTTCCGCTTAGGCGCAACGCGTGCAACATACATATAACTTAGAACTTATTATGCGTTCATAGTTTTTAGCATGAGGGTTGGCCATGAATTTTTTTGTTTTGTTATGTATATACATAAAAGGTATTTTAATTGTTTTTTCGTTGCACAGCTTGGATAACCTCAAAACTAATCACTGTCGCCAAAAAACTGTGAACTTCTTGTTTTATAGCTCTATGCAACCGCATAATATAAAATGATGATTCTTAGTTGTTGTAATGCAAACTGTCATTTTGAGAGATTTTTCTGAAATAAACTAAGCCTTGATTGTTTTTCATAGCCTCCTAGGAACTGAAATTGGCGTGTGGATAATAACTATATTTAGTGCTGGGCAAATAAATATTTGCATGTTTCTTCCTATTGAGCATAATCATTTAATTTTTCGATATCTGCACGTTTCTCATTGTTTACTTTAATATAAACTGTATTTTATTTTGCATATATTGAAGGTTTACAGCATATAGCATATAAAAGTGCATATATTAAGCTTTCCGGGCATAAAAATGCATCTTTGAGGGAAAATTTCAATTTTCAAACTACTTATGCCAAATTTCTTAGTACAGTCAAACTCAACTCAATTCAAAATCTCGAAATTGTCTATGTCGAAATTTTCCGTAGTTCGAGGTAAAATTCTTAAGGTTTAACATTAATGAATTTCCGTCCGACGAACTTTTCTCTATTTTTCTATTTATTATTCATTCTAAATACATACCCAAGATGAAAACAAAAAAGAAAGTTTAAGAAATTTCTGCTAAAATATTTTGTACAATGCACAAAAACTAGGAACACATTAATTAATGACCGATGGGGTTGATTGACGCCTATATTGTGTTGTGAGATTATTTTACATGGACCACGTGCAAACAATACGTATTTTGAATAAGACTAACCGTACTTCAAGCAATTCCTTTACGGGCAAAAATGAACAAAGCTAAAGATGTTTTGGGATTTTTCCTATTAAGCTTTAACTTGTATACCTCATTAACAATTCGCCAGAAAATAAAAATGGTAAGTAAGTATAATAAAATGACCATTTAATTTCTAAAGAAATTGTCACCGAAGAAGCGTTTCGTGCGTTAATACTTTAGGAACTTTGTTGGCGATCATTGTTTTAATCAAAAACAATCAAAAATTACCGATTGTTTTAAGAAATAGTTTTGTGTTCTAGTTCTGTATTTGTCTCTTATTCTGTGTATTGGTATACAATACAAAATATATAAAGTTAATTAATTTCTATATTCTTTTTTTAGATTGCCGTGGCAATAAATGTATGGAACATTTCTACTTTATCTCTTTTTTTGTATTTCTATAATTTGAAATTTCTATATTACGAATTTTTTATTGTACAATTGAGATTCGACTTAAGGAAGTTCGACTTAATTCAACTTTGTGTCTTTAGCCTCCGTTTTAGCATTTTAGGCAGACCCCCGCTGCTTAATTCCTAGAATAATGCACAAAGAAGTATTTGTCTATGAACTTGTCTTAATCTCTTTATTTAAGCATTTCAGGACAGACCTCAATATCTAATTTCCTGGAAAACCAAATGTCTTTTTGCCCTTGTTCTAAATAATTTAAACAACCAAAACTTTAGTATTACTCAGGTTAGCTAACAGTGCGGTTGTTTTGAGCATATCTTTAACAGTGCCCAAAGTCGGTAGTTCTCAGTCGGAGCTCATTAGAAGGTGATTGAAAACATACAAGTGCTTTAAGTATGATGGAACTGCCGTGGTCTGTTGTGTATGTGAAAAACAGGTATGTATACAGTGGTTCAAAATTTTTAGTCAGCCGTCAGCTATTAAAAATTGGGAAGTTTAGATTTAGCTTTACAATAATGCGGCTCAGTTAACATACACGTTCTTATTTAGTGGATAATTTTATTTTTTCAGTATTTTTTTACTGCTTTCTTAGTATTCTTCAAACAGAAATTTCTTGAGTAATTAATAATAAATAATAATCTTTTTCTGTATTAATTCTTATCAAAGAAAATGTAATACCTTCAGATGGTTTTCATTTATACTTTCTTATTTTTTGTGATGAACTATCGTTGACATATCAAATAATGTTTTACTTATATTTTATATTTGATTGTTAGATCGCCTTAACAAAAAATTTCAATTGGATCAGCACATACGCACTGGCTCACATCAACGGAAAACCAACGTTAAAAATGCTCCTACGCAAGATTTACTTGTTAATTATGTTAATAAGAACAAAGTATCCCACAATTTCAATAAGAATTTATGCTCTGTAACATTCCGTTGAACAATCTCGACGCTCCAGAATTTAAGATGTTCCTGGAAAACTACACAAAAGAAACTGTGGTTTCCCAACGAACAACGCACGTTCAGATCACACATCCCTACGTTATATGAAGAGCTTCTTCGAAAAATAAGGGATTCGATTACAGACCACTACATCTGGTTTAGCATCGATGAAACTACCGACGTCAAACGAAGGTATATTGCAAATTTTGTTGTTAGTGTTTTGAATATTAACCCTTCCAACAGTAAATTGGACGCCGTTAAACAATTAAAAAAAACTAATCATCTAACAGTGTCTAGATTTGTTAATGAAACACTTGGATTGTTGTATGTACGACAAGCACAGAACTTAAAAATCTTTTATCCTAATTTGGTTCACACAACTTAGCTCATGCCTTAAATCGCGTTGCTGAAGCTGTTAGAACTAAATTTCCTCTTGTAAATTTCTTAATTAATACTGGAAAATAAGTTTTTTTGAAAGCTCCAGCTAGGGTTTAAGTCTACCATGACCATGAACATCTTAAAGATGGTCTTTTGCCTTCGCAACAAATTTTGACTAGATGGAAAACCTGGATTGAAGCTGCTCTGTATTACTGCGAACATTATACAGAATTCAAAAATATCGTTCAGAGCGTTTTGAAAAGCCGTGAATCAATTTCTTAGCTGTCGTATATAAAGTCTCACTTTTCCAACATTCCCATCATAATTAAGAAATTTGAAACACAAAATTTACTTCTGACAGAAACTTTAGATATACTTTTTTTTCAAAAAACTACAGACGAAAATAAAAGTGATACATGTAGAAAAATATCTACAAAATTGAATGATTTACTTTAGAAAAATTCAGGATTGTCGACACTTACATCCATAATAGTTATTTATGCAACAAGTGAATAAAGGGTATTTTTTTCACGAGAAGAAAAGTTTGTCGCACGAGCGGAAGGCGAGTACGCAAATCTGCCAAGAATTATTTTTATTACATATATTCTCCAACAGTTTTAGAAAATTATAAGAGTTGATGTAATCCAGATTTTGCATTTAACATAATTATTTGCTATTTAAAGTTATGAAATGATTAAAATATTTTCTCCTTTTAAACGTGTAAAAGCATTTACAAAATGCCGAGTTGGTTGCAATTTCAAAACGCCCTCATTAAATAACATACTTTGTGGATATTTTTAACAAGAAAAACACTAGCTAGTGATTTGTGATATCCGTTCGTAATATTATGTTGATCAGACCAAAATAGAACGATTTAAGCAAACTTACCCCTATCCAAAAGTGTTCCGTTAAGGGACTACCAGATTTTTCTAAATAACAAAAGAGTGCTTTTAGCCATATGAATTAAATTTGGGATGTGACTGTGTACTGGAACAAAGACCTTTTTGACATCCGTGTTTCGAAAGTGGTCAAAAGCGGATCATCCACATGTAAAGAAGCTCAGATTTTTTTAACGGTTTGCTCAATACTTCTGAAATGTTTTCTCCAAATGGGCATTCTTATTTCGGGCACTTCTTGTTTGTTGTTCGATTTTGATAACTGTAATACTTAGTTAGAGACTAAGTATTACAGTTATCAAAATTTTAGACACTAAAAATCATCAAAAAGGCAAGTAGGCACTAAAAACCTTAAAAGTAGGCATCATTATAGGCAATTTAGGCGGTCAAATATGCATTTTAGGCAACGAAATAAGCACTTTAGGCTACCAAATAGGCATTTTAGTAAACCAAATAGACACTTTAGGTGATCAAATGGGAATTTTATGCGATTTAATAATTCTTGAAAAAATTATTTTAAGATAGTAACTGTTAGTAAGCTTTACTGCTTAACCTTTACATTTATAATTAATTTTTGTGAACTAAAATTGAGTATTAATAATTATTTTGCTAAAAAACTAAATATTCCAAGTATAATATTGATATGATAAAATGATAAATCGATAAAAAAACTTAAAACATGTTAAATAATACATCTAAAAACAAATTACAATATTAGAAATACATTTTATTATTAGAAGTACTACATTATAAAGACATATCATACAGGGTGTTTCCTAATGATGGTAAAAGATTTTTATAGATCATTCCTGGTCTAATTATAAGTAAAAATGTTTATATAAACAAGTGTCCTAAAATGCACCCCTTCCGAAATACAGATACTTGACTTTTCATAGTTTATAAGGAAGATACACTTACTTAGACAGACTAAGCATCTATTTAGACAAACTAGGCACCAAATTGGGCAAACTAGCACCCATTTAGGCAAAATAGGCATTTATAGGCAGATATTAAGTATTGTAGGCATTTATCTCAAAAACATAGAAAAAAAGGCAATTAGGCACTTAAAGAAGTTTTTTAAGTGAAAAGTGCGTAGATTATCCTAAAACGAATTTTGCTTTGCTTGCCTAAAATTGCCTAGAAATTCAGTCTTTAGTAATAGTTACAGGACAGGAAAAAGCAATTTTGATTTGCCTTCTGGCATGCAATGTAAAATTTAGTGGCGTTCAAAACAATTAATAAAATAAAATACATGTTAATATGATACGTAAATTTAATGCAGCAAATTAAAACGCTTACAGTAAATGTTCAAAATCATTACTATTTACATGGATACAAGATTAATGCGTCGTATAAAATTAAACTGTACTCCTTGCATCGTTACAGCAACGATTTTAAAAGTATTTATTGCATCTTGAATGCGCCTGTGTCTACGGGTCTGGAGTACATTATCGCTTTCAAAGCTCCTCATAAGAAAAGAATCCAGCGGCTTTAACAATCAGGGAAACGTGGTGGCCACTTTAAAGGATTCATTTATCTAAATACTGCTGATTCAAACGGCTAGAATCATTTAGGGTAAAATGCAAAGGTTTCCCATCGTGCTGGAACCACATATCTTGGTAAAGTCCCAGAGACAGATCTTCTAATAAAGCAGGCAATGTACTGCTACGTATAATAACATATAACTTAAATTGTATTTTTGAGCCTTACATGTTTAGGCGAACAAACATTATAATAAAACTTCTCATATAAATTGTGTTAACAAGGATTGTACGACACTTTTTCCAATCCATCTTTTCCAGTGGTTTTTGAATGGATTTTTTCCATAAGTTCTTTTTTCCAAAATATTTTTCTAATATTAACTAACTCAACCTAACTTAACCTATTATTAATTTTCATTTTATTGGGAAAAATAGCGGTAAAAATTGTTATTGGAAAAATATGTTACTGGAAACAATGGACTGGAAAAAAAGATTTGGAAAAAATGACTCCCTTCCGTTAAAAAACAAGAATATTGTTAATTAAATTAATTGTCAACATAGGGGTTTTGGCATTCCCAAACGTAGAAAACAATTTTTTTGACTAGTTTGACGAAAATGAAATCAATGCAAAACCAATATAGTGTGTCCCATTTTTGTTGTATTCATAGGGTATCTTGGGTATTATAAGAGATAGAAATGGGATTTACCCAACTCTTTAAGCCAAATTCATCAGTGAAAACAAAATTTCCTGTTTCTTTTGCTTAGGAGTTATAGCCAAAAACTCGAAATTTTCCGTTTCCTCTAAAATGTTGCCATTTTTTTCCTGCTGAAATAATGAAAACGGTTACCATGAGCTTTGTAAAGGGTCACACACTAGCACAAAATCTAACCAGGCATTTATAATTCCACCGTCATCCATAATTTTCAAATTAGAAGCAGAATTTTAATTTTATTAAATAAAAATCTTAGTTCACTTCGAGATCATAAGAAAGAGAATGTAAGCTTTTTAACAATATCGGGTTTGATCAAAAAGTATAAAACCGCTTTATACTGTTTGGTTTGATTTATTTTTAAAACTGCGGAAAATATCGCCAGAAATATACATGACACTCAAGATTTAAAAATTTAAACATAGCCTGCAAAAACAATAAAAGGTGTAAAGGGGTATTCTGTAGACAAATTCTATATTCTTTTATTAAGGTATTTTGTTACAAACATCTAACAATCTAACCGTCTAAATAGTGGTTTGTGCAGAGCTTCTGTTATGGGTATTCACATGGAACTATCAGATATGCTCAAGTTCTCAATCTTTCGTATTTCACGCCCTTTTTTTGCCTTGAAAAATTCTGCGCCACTTGCATAATATAAAATAACCCAATTTGATTTGGCAACGCTGGGTATCGCTGCCTGTGTATTGCAGTCTCACCGTACTATTACGTGATCTAACTGTTGCCCGAATGTTCGCGGCGGATACCGATGAGTTTCGAACTTTATGCATTGAGAATACGCAACTATAAAAGCAGTGCGTCTGCCCATGAGTTGTTAGTTGTCCCATTGCAACTGTTGTTACATTAGAGACTTTATCACTTGGAATTTTAACATTGAGAGAAAATTGTATATTTATGTACGTACAGGTGTAGTAAATATCAATAGAGTTTTAATCGTAGTCTCACGCGGAGGGGGCGTCAAATGAATAAACAAGACAAGACATCAAATATATTATTTTATTAATTTGAAATATAATCACAACAAAAGCATTATCATAAATGAAACATTTCTAGGGCCTGGTATTAAAGTATACAGTTTGTCCAGGTTTTGTTTTATATTCGAGATACTAACTCTGAGGTCCGTTTCTATTTGAAGCTTGTTTCTATATTTAGATTTTAAAGCAGCTACAGAGAAACTACAATTTGGCACAGGTAAGAAGTAGGAAAAGATGTACCCGAAACGCTTTTGCTTTAATAAGAGAGTAATTGCAAGACAGTCTAGTCCAGAAATTTGTTAAAAACTTAATAGCGAAATTTCTGAGCTACTTGAAGAAAGATGTATCAGTAGTTCTTCTACTCGCAGCGATAAGCCGATCACACAAGTTAATGTCTTCTTTTATGAAAAAGTATTTGCGGTGATTAGTGCTCAAGTTTTCTAAATAACCCTCCACTGTCTTTAGCAACAATCTTCTATGATTCTTTTCCTGTCGGTAACTGTATAAATTCACACATCGTGAGAAACATCATAAAGCAGTTGTCTTTTAATTTTTTATTCCATAATCGTATTTTCTTACAAAAAGCCTCGACTCTTTCATTTAAATCAAATATATTTGTATTATTTCCCCGAAGTCGAAGACACGAGAGTATACAGAGGAGCCACATGTGGATCAGACCACTATTTAGTAAGATCGAAAATATACATAAAACTGAATAATCAAAACGGAACAACGGAAATAGAAAATAATGAGTGCATAAATACACCACCAAAAAAATACCCTACAGATAAATTAAACGACGAACCTCTTTCCTCTATAAATTGAGACTAGCGTCAAAAAGGGACATACATGGAACAACAAATGAAGAACGTTATGAAAATATAAAAGCTCAAATACACCTAGCTGCAGAAGAAGAAATTGGAAGAGACGATAATAGGACTAACTATAAAAACAAAAAACCATATTGGTGGACAAAAAAGACAGCAGCCCAAATAGAAAGAAAGAAAAAAATTTACCACAAGTGGCTGACCACAGGAGAGCAGGAACACAAAAAAAAATAGAAGACCGACTTATACAACAAAGAAATAAACGCAAGAAAAACCCAGTTCTATCAAAATAAATGTAAAGACATAGATAACTTACTTAGAAGTTCAAAGACAAAAACAGGTATGGAAAACGTTGAAAAATCTTCGATAAAATACCCATGAACGGGTAAAGATAGATTTAATAAAAAGAGACGAATTGGTAAAATATTACTAAGAACTGTTACAAAAAAAGAGAAAACTATAAATACTACCATCTTATGAAAGAAAAGAAAGGCAGACGCACGTTGAAGAGATAGCTAAAATAAAATAAGAAACGCAATAAGAAAAATGAAAAACAACAAAGCAGCGGGTCTTGGAGACATACCGGCAGAACTGGTAAAGCACGCCCCTATGGCTTTTAATGCAAGAACTAAAACTAATATTTAACAAATGTTTATTTAGTGGGAAAGTACCGAGTGAATGGAAAATGGGCTACTTGAGCTCTATACATAAAGAGGGGAACAAAAAAGGTTCCAATAACTACAGGAGAATATGCGTATCATCTTCTGTGAATAGATTGTACGGGAAAGTCAATTAAGAAAGAATAGAGAAGCAAGTGAAGACATCTGAAGAACAGAGTTTTCTTCCGGGTCGTTCATGCACTGACAACATATTTTCTATCAAACAGCTCATAGAAAATACAATAGCATATAACTGTGAATTGCACATTGTATTTGTGGACCTTCAAAAGGCTTATGATAGCGTCCCAGTTAATAATTTATGGAAAGCAATGGAAAAGAACGGAATAGACAATATCCGTAAAATCACTCTACGAAAACAATGAATGCAGAACAAAAACAGAACAAAACTACTCATTACTATTTAAGGTAGATAAAAATCCGTGACAAGGTTGCTGCCTTTTACCAACCTTATTCAAAATTTATACAGGCGAAACACTAAAACATTGGAACACGAAATGTGGAATGATGGGATAAAAATGGACAAAAACTACATCCATAGCCTTTTGTTTGCAGATGATCAATTTTAGCAGAAGACAAAAAAGACATCACTTATATGATAAAAAAGCTGAAAGCAAAATTTAGAAAATGGGGATTAGAAATTAATTACAATAAGACTCAATACATGGTTATTGGAAACGCCGCAGAATATCCAGAAATTGACATGTCGATAAAACTAACTAACGAGTACAAAAACTTGTGGGTTACTTTAACAAACACAGGATCAAATTAAAAAAGGAAAAACAATAAGGCGACAGTTACACTAATATAGAACGACGACATTACAAACGAAACTAAACACCAAATCTTTAGAATAATAGTGGAAAGTTATATACTGTGCGGTCCAGAGACATGGGTGGTAAATAAAAAAATGAAAAGTAAAATAAATACAATGGAAATGATGCTTTGGAAAAGAAGCTGCAGACTAACACCAAGAGACAAAGTTCGAAAGGAAAACGTAAGAAAACTAATGAATATATAAGAGACACTTAATGAAGAAATAGAAAAACAAAAATTAATTTGGTATGGACATATGCGAAGGCTAAATGAGGCGCGAATACCGTAGTGAACTTGGAAATGGAAACCAAACAGAAGAAGGAAGAGAGAACGTCCGAGATTACAATGGAATGGACAGGTGCAAATAGCGATGGAAAAAAGAGACCTCAACAAAGAAGATGTAAGCGATAAGAAGAAATGGCAAATGGGATGTGGTAGATGACGATATGCTGTAAAAGACCACGGATAAGTAAAGTAAGTTTTCCTGAAGTTGAAAATTTAGTGAGTTAAGTTTTTCGAATATGTCTACTAAGCAGAAGAGTTTTATTAAAAATAACTTGTAAAATTCTTCCGCATGCTTATGACCCTCCTTAGTTAAGAATTTCGCTATTTCATATCCCAGTTGGTAGACGCGCTTGAACACCTTATCGCTTGGAAACTATCTAGGTGAAGAATAAAGCAACAACGATTTGTGTTTTAGCTCCCATATTTTCACAAAAAACAGCAACAATCTTTAATTTTAGGTATAATTTTTGTATAATTAACTATATCAGTAACTACTGTCAAAACAATATTCAGCCCAGGACTTAGCGATTTTGGTGCTAAAGCTTCCCGGTGAAACTTGCAGTGCGTCCAGACTACTCCTGGAAATTCCTACTTCACAAGTGCTTGTTATATCTGTCTGTTATATGTATCAGACATGGCTTGAGCTCCATCGGTGCAAAGTCCAACACAATCTTTTTACCTCAAGTGTGCTCTGACAATACCATCATTTGTAATTCTGAACAACTCGATACCAGTTGCTCATTTTTCTATAGGTTTGCAAAATAGCAAGTTTTCCATCAGGAGTCCGGCTCTGGCCAGCATACGATAAACACGATTGATTTCTTTTCCGTAGTAAACTTCAAATTTCTGGATAATTACGAACAGACAAAACAATCATCCTAACTTAAAGTGTGTGTAAAAGTGGGAAAAGTGTGTTGAAAAATTCCCATCACGTATAAAACTGGGATCGATAAGAAAAACCGAAAAGAACAGCAACTGTAAGCAAACATTTATTACAGTATTAGTCGAGAAAAACCCAAGGTCCGACGAGTAGACCGGACGACGGTTTTTATCTCGCAGCGTGACAACATTAGAGAAGAACATAGAACAGATGATATGAATTATGGAGAGGTTGAGCGATATGATGGAAGAAATGTCAACTGAGATAAAAAAAAATTAGAGAAGAACAGAAGAAATATGGGGAAGAATCAAAATGTTTACAAGCAGAAAATAAAGAAATGAAGAAAACAATGAATGAGATGGAGAATACGTTGGAACGCTTGAAAGACGAAAAAAGAAGGAACAGTGTGGTATTACAGGGTCTAAAGGTAGATACAAATAATCAGAACGACCTAAAGAAGACTATGGAAGATTTCAAAGAAAAAGACCTAAATGTAGAAGACGAAGTTATGAGGATTGCGAAATTAGGCGACAAAACATGTTTAATGAGATTAACAAATTATACAGAAAAATTAAAGTTAATGCAGAACAAGAACAAGTTAAGATTGAGGGCAAGAGAAAAGTTATTCATTCAGGACCACCTTTCCAAAAAAAAAAGACAGAAATACAACAACAGATAAGAATGGTAACACGGAAGGAAAGAGAAAATGGAAAAGGAACTGAAATTGGTTTAAAGAAACTATGGATAGGAACGAAAGAATGGAAATGGGATAAAGAGGAGAGCAAACTGAAGAAAGTAAGTAAACCCCCAAACTCAAAAATAATGTAAGTAGAAACGACAAACGCAAGGAAACAGACAAGCAACTAAAAGGGCAATGAGTAAAGGAGACAAGGAATTTTAGTGGACTGTAAACTAAAAGAAAAGATAATAAATTTTGAAGAGATATGAAGCAGAATGTGCGGAATAAGATTAAAAAAGCAACACAAATTTTGTTTATTTTAAATATGCACCCACCGACGGAAAAGAAAGAAGACAAAATAAAAAGTAAATTTTACGAGGAGATAGACAGAGCGTTAGACAAGATACCAAATAGAGATATTAACATTATTATTGGAGACGCTAATGCAAAAGTGGAAAGGGAAGAAATATACAAAGAGATAACAGGAGGTTATAGCAAACAAAAGGAATCAAACAACAGATTGAGACTGATCGGATTAGCCAATGGGAGGAACATTAAAATAGTGGGTACCCACTTCCAACGCTAAGATATTCAGAAAGGAATGTGGATAGTACTAGGAAGAAACACAGCAACCTAGATCGACCATGTACTGATTTAAAAAAAAACACGCCAACAAAGACAAGATCATACCAAGAGGCAGATAGAGATTCAAATCGTTTTCTGGTTGGAGTGACATTAAAACAAAGGAAAAGAAAAAGAAAAAGACAAAGAGCAACCAGGAAATAAGGTACAACACACAACTTACAACAAGACAGAATAAAAAAGAAATATGCTGCAGAGATAGAAGAAAGCCTTAACAGACAAGAAATAACTCAAAGAAGAAGTATAGAAGAAAACACATAAATAAAAGGAAGGCAAGAAAAAAGAAAAAATGGTTAGACAAGGAATGTGAGAGAAAAATAGAACAGAAGAAAGTGCTAAGAATTAAAATCCTAGAAACAAGAAACAAAGAAAACATAAAAAATATAATAATCAAAGGAAGGCAGTTAAACAACTATGCAGTACAAAAAAAGAGAACTGCTAGAAGAAAGATTTCAGAAAAAAGAAACAAGAAACTTCTACAAAAACATAAGAAACGCAAGAACAAAGAACTATGACTCGATACTATATATAGAAAATAAAGAAGGTAATCTCATAGGAGGAGAGGAAAAAAGTTGCAAAGGTGGAGGCAATATTTTAAAGAAATGCTAAATAAAGAAACAAACAAAAGTCAGAAAGAAAGGCAAGAGGAAACACTTGGTAATGAAACCCCAAATAATGAGGAAATAAATATACCAACTAGAGAAGAGGTAATAAATTAAACAGAAAATATTAAAAGTCCAGGGAACAACGGAATCACTAAAGAAAACTTAAAACATAGAGGAAACAAATTAAATTAAGAGATCCACAAATTAGTTTGCCAAATCTGGGAAACAGAAAAAATGCCAAATAGGTACTTGAAAAGAGTTTCCAATTTTCCTAATATTCAAAACAGCAGACAGAGGAAACTGCAAAGATTACCGGAGGATCGCACTATTAGACATACACGGAAGAAAAGCTCAGAGAGTACCAAATTTTCTCTTTGAAACAAATATTATGACAGGGTATTATGAATATGATGTGCTAACACATGTGCTGTTCGTGAATTTTAAAGAGCCTACGATAAGGAAATAGGATAAAACTAAAAAACCATGTTAAGAGTATTGGAGATTCCCAAAGAGCTAATAAAATCAATAAAGATGACACTGAGAAACACAGTAAATAGGGTGATAGTCAAAGGAAGAACTAGTGAGGCATTTAACACAGAACAAGAAGTGAGACAAAGAGACCCGCTATCGACAACTCTGTTTAACCTAGTTGTAAAGAATAATAAAGAAAAGCGAAATAAAAAGAAGAGAACTGCTATTCAAGAGAGGACACCCATGCTTAGCGTACGCTGACGATATTGGCGTATTAGCAAGGAGTAGAAAAAAATTGGTACAAGTAACAGCACGACTGGTGAAAGCGGCAGAAGAGAAATTATTGAGATTCAAGATACAAAAAACCAAATACATAGAATTAAAGAACAGATGTGGAAGCAAAAAGAAAAATAACTTCCAGGTGCATACACAAGAAGGAACAAATATAGAATTTGAAGAGGTACAATCTTTTATGTACCTGGGAGTGCTGATAGACAATAAACGCCAGGAGGGAAAAGAAGTAGAACCGAAAATAGCTAAAAGCAACAACTGCACATGGCGATTAGGGAGATTTCTAAAGAATAAAGAACTGTCAAGGCAGACAAAGAGAATACAATACTAACGCCAACACTAACCTATGCGTGTGGGACATGAATTATGACAAACAAGACAAAACAAAGATTGGAAACTTGGAAGAGGAAAATACTGAAAAGAATTTTTGCAAGAAAACAAAAGGAGCTGGGATGGGAAAGAAGATCGAACTAAGAACTATACGACCTATACAATGACACACTTAGAAGGATGTCGATGGAAAGAGATGTAAAGCTGGTAGCATGGAAAACCCCTGAGGGTAAAAGAAAAAGAGGAAGACCAAGGAAACGGTGGAAGCACATGGTGAAAGAAGACCTAGCAGAAAAATAAATTCGGGGTTAAAACAAGAAAGCGAGATGCCGGAAACAGTGGAAGGGAATTACAAAGCCATGGGCCTAAATGGTCTGCAAACAGCTTATACAGAGTGATCATTTTAAAACTTCCCACCTTGAATAACTCTTTAATTAGTACAATTATCAAAAATCGCTAAAAAGCGTCGCTTTTGTTTTGGAGGGGGACATTTAATAACCTACTTTAGTCAAAAGGAGAACTTTCACCCCCTCCCCCCAACAACTTCTCCCAAAATTTTAAATCTTTTACATCAAAGAAAATTAAAATCGGCCTAGCCGTTCGTAAATTAGAGCCAAAAATGTATTTAATTCAATCGATACGTTTCGGTCTCTAGTTGACGAACGGCTGGGCTGATTTTAATATTCTTGATGTAAAAGATTAAAAATTTTATACCCTTTAAAATGATATATCACACACGGGGTAGTGCCATTTAAGATTCTGGTAGATTTTCACCCTCCCCCCCAACTACTACCACCTCAAAATTTTAAACGGTACTACCCCATGTGTGATATATTATTTTATTTGTGGTCAGTGTGCATTGTCTATTACAAACACTAGATGTGAACAAAAATATTAGATACAATTTTTTTTTGTATTTTTCGAAGACTAAATGCTCTAGAACAATACAAAGTTTTAAAATACAAACTTCCAGAATTTGTTATATATTTTTTGGTAATTTTAGCTAACCACCTTTTAATCAATTCAAAATGACTATTTTTATTTTTTCCTATTTAAGTTTTCTTAAAACAATCAAAACATGCTGAAATTTACAAGCTTCTTTTT